>JAOVVB010024542.1:0-15924 GCA_028570985.1 Heterobranchus longifilis | reverse complement strand
ATGAGCTGTGCATCAAAAGCCTGACAAGAGAGGCATCCGTGGTGTCACATGTTTATTAACTGGTGGGAAAATGTCCTCACCATGGCATCCTTAGCATGCTGACATTTAATCACCAGTGTACATACAGCCATACAGACACTAAGGGTACATTCACATTACAAACAAATGTGGCAAATTTTGGCTCTCATGTGACACAACTGATTTTTTCCAATCAAATCAGGGCCACTTTCATATGTGGTCCTAAATCTGATACATATCTGATCACTGGCCATGCGACCGCTGCGAGAACGGTCATATTAGAATGCGTGCAACTTTGCCTGAACTGAGTGTCTTGCTGCGAGAGTGTTGTGGAGAGGCACTGACTGATACAGTTAAAAGTAGCCCTTGACATCCTGAAATTTTGGATGAAATCTGTTTAAGTGAAGCCTATCCCACCTCTCCTGACTCCGACTCCACATCCACTCACACCTCTGTACAGAAGCAGCAACCATTGCTCCACAAAAAACATAATTAAAAAATTGGCTCTCTTCCTCCTCGTCCTTGTCTGCGTTATCATCTGCTCACCGAATTTGCTGGCTTCCACTGTACATCAGCTTATAAATGAAACCGTAAACGCTAACTGGCATCCATGTTTACTTCAGCGTGTTGCGTGTAATTTTTGGTCGCAGCAGGAAGCTGTTTTTAACAAAAAAGCACCAAAAACCCACGGACTGTACACTACTTTCAGCACCAGATGGCAGCCAGACAAAGTTAGCGACTAGCTGGTGAACACAGTGGAGCATTTAGCAGCTTAAGAGGCAGAGTTGGTGTTGGAGTTGGTGGAGACCAAAAAGAGAGCTAAAAGAGAGTGAATATTGTTCTTACTTTTGCCAGGTGGTCAGAAATATGACTCTAAATTAACAAGAAAAATAAATTAATGTAGGTTTAATCTTTTACTTTATTTTAAACAACAGAATATGAAGATAGTGCAGAACAAAGAGTTTGAAGGACATGGCTGAACAGTGGTGAATGCTGCTGAAACATTAATAATATATCCACCACTTTTCCCGGGCCAGGAATACACAAAGCTGTGTTTGTCCTGGCTCACGTCTTACTTGTGATAGAATAAGTGCAGAAATAGTTGGATTTTCTGTGCATGGTTTTAACATTTTTAACCCAACAAACTCAAACCAATTCCACCTTTTCTGACCTTTTGTGTTCATCATCCAGGAGTTGGTGTTTACTTCTTCGTCTGAGCTGAGCAGATATTCAGATGGATAGTCCAGTAAAGTAAAGTCACTGCCCTCGACTCTTTGTCGGGTGACTGACACTGAGCTGTTTTTCTCAAAATCTGCGAGTGGATCATGAGTTCGATCTCACTTGACCAGAAGCCATGTCTGCTTAATGCTTCACAGCCTTTCTGTTTGGACTGTTAGCAGCACTATAAGTCATAGCAGAGTCATTTTGAATTAAAGTTTGGCTCGGGCAATGTGATTCTTCTGTGAAGATTGAGGGTAAGGAACAGACTGCGATATTAAATTGAGCCAATAAATACACAGATTGAATACAAAAATAAACATGATAGACAGGTGAATGGTTGTAGGAAGTCAGAGCTTGTTTTCACTGGATACAGCAACATTTTTTGTGTGACTTACTGGCTGAAATGCTCAACACTTTTTTGTTGGCTTTATGTACTGTGGAGGAACACAAAGACAAAAAAAAAAGAGATGGCAGCAGGTAGTTTTTCAAATACAGGTTTAATAAACATGACCACACTCCATAGTGGATGTCTTCTTTTTCAAATATTTTAGAGCACTGTGGTTAAAATACTGTTGCAATAAAAAAATAAAAAAAACAACAGGGCAGAAAGTCCTGCAAGGTTGCAGCTATTATTGTTCATTGTTATGACCCCAAGCAGCTAAAAATGTAAATTTTGCTCACAGGGTAGTAGTGCTAGAGGAAAGGCAATAGCATCATAAAAATCAAATGGGTTTATCTCTACTGGGACCATGAATGTGATCAACAAGTGTTGTTTCTTTGACCTGAGGATGGTGCCAGAGGAAAGCTCATTTAGTCACTTGGGAAGAGTTCATCTTTTGAAAGAGTAAAAGGGCTCAGTAAATTTTAGGGCAATGACCCTTTAGGTTTTTATATTTTTTGTGTGGATATTGTAGCCTGACAGCAGGACTGTAGCTCCAGAGGAAAGCCCAGAAAACCATGAATATCCACAACAAATGTCATGGCCTGTAGTTTCAGAAATAACAAGTCAAGTGTTGGGCAGCAAGAGGAACTTTTGACCTGACAGTGGTGCTACATGAAAGGTGAAGGGGTTAGCAAAACTACAGATAATATGTTTGGGACCATGAATTTCCATAGCAAATATGATAATGAAAACTCAGTAATTGCTGAGATCTGCATCCGTTTAGCCCAATGCTTGTAGGTGAGCAAAGCAGGAAGTCATGTAATGTAGTATTAAGACAGAGAAAGACAGTTTAGGGCGGGCAGAAGGAATGGTGGATGCATCAAACAAACACAGGACTTTGACCCAGGAGGTGTTTGTGTCCTGTTTGAAAAAAAGTAAACAGTTATTTTAACTTAATGTAACAACTGGAACTACGTCACGGTCTGTGTTCTGTGGGCAATAGGGTTGGGCGATATGTTAAAATTTTCCAACCGGCCACCATCAGCCTATCAATAAAAAAATTGTTATCCCAATAATAAGCAACCGGCGATATACTCCATATTCGATATATTCGCCTAATCGCCCAACCCTAATGCACAATTACGTCATGTACGTAGGCATGGAAGTGAAATAACGCAATAAACGTAGCTACTGTTTTAACTTAAACTACAATCGTTTTCTAATCCTGACCAAGTAGTTTTGGTGCCTAAACCTAACCAAACTGCGACTGTTTCAACGTTAATGACGTGTTTGAAACCGTGACCGTTACATGTAGGTATGAGGAGGGAAAACGCTCCTATGGGTTATATTAGGTGGTATAATAAACGACTTTTGTGGTCGTATGGTTTGGAGGACTTGTTGGTGTAGTAAGTAAGGCCGATATGTATTTTTATTTAGTTGTTTTCTTCTAGTTTAGCTCTTTTGGTCCCTCAGTGTTAAGTCTTTACTGAATTATTGAATTTGTCAGTGTCTGAGACTCCAAAGAAAGCTGTGGAGAGTGTCACATTGATTTGTGCTATTAGGGTCAATGGGGAGTCTCATCCTTGCAGCAACAGAAACCAATGTCTACTGTATGATATGCCTCAAGGGCAGTGCACGTATATAGAAGAGAATAATATTAGTTTAAGGATGGACCCTTGAGGTTCATCGCATGACATTCATGCATTACAGAGCATACTGAATGGTACTGTCCTGCAGAAAAACAGAACCACAAATGCCTTTTGTCATTATGTGTGGCTTAACCCTCTTGGGTCTAGCCCTTTTTTAAGGGTGGTGGGAGTGGGGCACAGGGGATGTTTAGAGGGAGATAGCAGTGTGTCAAGGTTTTCTAGTCATAAATTTGTAATAAACATTGTATTTTTGTTAGGTGCCAATTAAATTGTGAAGGTTTAGAGAGTATGAAGTCTTAGAACATTATGATTAAAATAGATGATGACCATACAAATGTTCTATTATGTCTCATCATTTGTTACCACTGGAGAATTGATAAAAATTGTCAAAATTACCTCCAGAATACCACACTAAGACACCAAGACCTTGAGGAATATCATAAAAAATGCATCTGTGATTTGGTATCAACAACATTTGCCATTTGGAGATTTCGGTAAGAATTGCATTTTTCGCCGATTGGATGGCGAGCACTTCTGTTCTGGAAACTGCTCAGAAAATCCCTTATTGTGAATATACGTAAGCTATACATCCTCTGAATGTCCTCGGTCTCTAGTTTGTGGTTGTAAAGTTTTATGAGGCTGTGATTATCCCAGAGGTCACAACAGCTCATTTTATACAGTGAGGTCGAGTTTCAAAAAATCATCTTACTAAAATGAAATGGTTACTATGGAGACTAACATCATCACAGGTGAATACAATTGGACTCATTGAATCCACAAGAGTCTCATCTTTCAAGTCAATTTATGTAATTCAAGACTGTTTATGGAGCCCAGTAAGCAGAAATATTCATATACACTATTTTAGAATAGGCGAGAATAACACATTTATTCTGCATGAGAACAACTGCAGGTTTTTCTGCCCCAAACTGCATGAGATTATCATAAAATGGGCATTTCTGTAAAGGGAAGACTTGTGGGTACCCATAGAACACATTTTCATTCAGATATATTGAGGTCAGAGGTGAAGGGACTCCTTTGAAAATGGCCATGCTAGTTTCCCTCGCCAAAATGTAGCGTAAATCTTCTAGTTTCATATGATACCAAAAATATGTACCTAGCTTCAAAATCCAGCCTGCTACAGCCTCTGAAAGACGAGTCGCGGGCGACATGGCGCCCACGTCTTTCACATGGGCAACCTCAGAGGGTTAGCATAACACCCTAATAAATCCATAATGGGACTAATCCAGATAATCACTCCTAATGATAATTATCATATGTTTGTGGTTGTTTGGATTGCAGAAAGAAACTGAGGGGAGAGCAACCTCCACATAGAAAGAGTCCTCATCACCTCAAGAATGAGACAGCAGCTACACACAAGAGGTGTTAATAATCAGAACAAGGAAACAGGCAATCGAAAAGCAACAATTTTTATCAGATGTTCAGTCAGAAGGTGCAACCTGAGTCATAGGTCAGAAATCCAGTGATATCAGTAGTCTAATCCTTGTTCTGCACTGTAAGCACAGCAGGTTGAGCTGCTGATGCCGAAACTCATCCTATCCAATCTCTTAAACCAGTTACTGCACCTGCACCCCTGTGCAAAGGGACATGCAGGGCGAAGAATTCAACACATGGCATATAATGGCTTTATTTCTAAGTTACTGCATAGGTAGAACGTATATGTATGTTTGAACTCTAGAAATAGGAGGTAAATATCCGCACAGCTCAAGTGGCATGAACTTGTTATTTCAGTTGGTTTCTTGCCCATCTTGATTGATTTCGACACTGGATAAGTATTTTAGGCACTTTCTGTCTGTTTTTCAAAATGCTCATCTCTGATATTTAATTTCATGTCATTATCTGCTCGATGCGATGTAATTTGCATGCAATCTGGTAGATGTAATGTCAACTCAGAAGGACAGGTTCTGTCTCCCCTACTTAATTAGTTTACTCCCAATTTGTAATTTCTGGCAGGTTGAGAGAAGCAGTTTCCATATTAACACATTTCCACAGTAATTGAATGGCTTATGTTATGAGCTGCAGAAATTAGCCACTGAAGTTTCCATATGGCACACCTTGCTCTTAAATGATCTATTTAAATATCTATTTACTTACCTACCTATATCTAATAAGCAGGTCATTGCCACTTCCATCCTTTGCACGCTAATGACACAATTTCCTTCCTAGCTTAATGTGTTATTAAGCCCCTGCTAGTGTGAAAATATCCAAGGGAAAACTGATTCTTAAATGCCAGTGACCACGGAGTGCAGCCATGCTGTGCAAATACTACTACACCTCAGCTGGACTGCTGTGGCACCGCAGGATGATGAAGGAGGTGGTCTTTCCCATCCTCTGCACTGCAAAATATGTTGCTGAAATATGGACAAGGATCAAGAGAAAAAAAAAATCTTCAATTTCACTACAGGGCTTCAGAGACATAAGCTTGGAAGGCACCAAGCTGTCAGAGCAGTCAAGGCTGTCCATGCTCATAACCGCCACGATGCCATGCACCAATATGTTATGACAAACTTAAGCTTAAGAGACACAATTAGGAGACGGCAAGAACAGCCAGTTATCGGTTGGAGGGAGAGCAGATTGACAGCTAAGGAGAGGCAAAGCGGTATTAAAGATCAGCTCTGTCAGGAAGACGGGGACACAGCTCTGTCATCTCTCCAGAGCCCTCACTCCATGCGTTTCATTTCCAGGTCAGAATAGGATATAGGCACGGAGCCAGACTGCCTGAAGAGGGCCAACTTAAGTCCCGTCCTGTTTTATCCTGGGCTCAGGCTGGAGATAAGAGCAGGAGCGCTTTGAGCACAAGCCCTCACAGATGCACCACTTGAATAGAAAAACCAGCAAATCCCACCAGTAAGACACGGAGGGAAAAACCACCATCTTGCTTTGTCGTGTAGATTTAAAATATGGATATTTGTACATTTTCACTCCCTTTCTGTTTGTCATGGTGAAATGTAAACATCATATGTATGTATAGCCTCCTCCTATGTGTCCCAAATCCCTCTTATGGGCCCCTGTTGACGGTGTGATAACAGTGATCATTCAAGTTCATTGCACATCGCACTGTGCAAGATGGGTCTCATAAGACCTTGGTCACTATGAGTGTCAGACTGTAAGGTGTAAAATTATGAGGCATAACGGGCTGTACGATGAATGTCTGGCCAATAACAGCACGCTGATGTAAAAACAATAGTCTACAACAGGGGTTCCCAAACTTTTTCAGCTTGAGACCCAAAAGAGAAATTTTTGTGTCTCCCGGGGACCCAAACTCACAAAAATACATCATGAATTGTCATGAAATCTACATTTATAAACCACTGATAAAGAACACAACAAACCATGAATTTAAAATGTATAGCCTATGAAATATTTATTGTAAAAGTAAATTACAGCAATGATTACATTTGCTAAGTGTAAGTTTCTCACCACCTCATACTTGCATTGAAAAATGTAAATAGCCCCATACACAGCATAGCAAAAAAAAAACACTCTTCTACTTTAATTAGGAAAATGAAGTCACATATCATAGCATTGTTATTACTCTGTCGATTGGCGACCCAATAAAAATGGGTCCATGACCCATTTTGGGTCCAGACCCTAACTTTGGGAAAGACCATGCTAGCAGCTCTGTGAGGCTGTCACAGCGAGGCTTTGAGCTAAATGCTAACATCAGCATGCTAATATACTCACAATGACAATGCTTACTAGTGAATTTTAAAAAAGTGGCCCATCTAATGTTAGTTTTAACGTAGCGTTGCCTGTCATACTGTTATACTGTACAGAAGAGGGCTAAACTAACTGTTAGCAAGCTGAGTCACTAGCCTTGATTTGTACCACCATAGTGTAACACATACACATTAAGTTCGGTTTATTACATGACTAATTAACTGGTAAAACAAACTTCAACAAAACATCGCAAGTTAAATGGAAAATTACTTACATTTGTCGAGCAGGTTGCAGTCTCGCAACTTCCTTTCCTCCGTCTGTTATTTTTCTTTCCGCGCAATGCATGATGGTATATAGGGCTTGGTGTAGTGACCATCATTGTTCACTACTTTTCATGATGCATTATGGGATACATTGAGTCCGCTATATAGGGCATAATAAATTATCACTATTCAAAATGGCAAACTCCCTATGTCGTGCACTAGGGAGTAGTGAGTGATTTCGGACACAGTCCATGTCATTTATTCTATTTTAATCTGCCGCCAACACTAAGAGTCATTCCCGTTTCACCCGAAACAACGCAAAACTGCACGTGTTGTACTCTATAGGGGCCTTACAACAGAAGCATTCTTCCAATAATTGTCCATGTTTCACTTCCATAGCTACATTATCACTATGAATGGCCCACCTGTGTTAGATAAGAACACATTTGATACAGACAGAAGACTAATCTGATGTGCATCATGTTACTGTACACCTGCACTGAGATTAGAGGAGAGCGGGTGGATCTCACGTGTCTCTGGCATTTTGGTATGTTAATGAGGGCAGAGTCTGTGTGTACTGTTGAAGAAACAGAGAAGACTGTGTGCAGACAAAGTTGAATTACAGGTCAGTTCCACTGGGAGCCATTGTTTATTGTTTTTTATAACCCAAAATACTTATATACACAAAGTAAGTTTAATATGACATGGAGTGGAAATAAGATTGATCTCATAACATTTTGGTCCTTGCATTGAAATGCAACTCCGCAGGATGTTGTTTTACTATTCATTGCACTTATTTTAGGTTACATCCACACTAATACATTTTCATTTCAAAACGGTGTTTTAAAACGAAAACGATCTCCGTCCTCAGGAGTGTTTTTATCACTGTTTCAGAAATGATCTCCGTTCATACTAACACACCTGAAAACACATATTTAAGTAATTTAATTAATTACTTGTTTTATTTGTCTATCCACACAATCCACAAGGTAACTAGCAGTTGAGCTGTATCGGAAAGCAAATTTTTGTAGCAACCAAACAGTGGAAATGCAACTACCGGGTCCTAGACTTACATGTTGAAAGAAACGTCTGTAAATGACTCGTTTCACTATCACAATTTGATCCATTTGGTCCGATGACATTTAGAAAGTCTAGAAGAGCCGATTTAAAACGATTAAATCCCGTTTAATCCTCATTCAGGTTAGCTGAGCGCTAAACCGGACGTTGCCGGCTCTTGCGGGTAATTTTAGAGGCGGCAGTTTTTTGGCTTCATCTACCACTGAGCATCATAGGAATGAACGGGGCCCCGCCTCGAACACTGTATCCAGTTCTCTTTATAGACTACGGTACATCCATGGCTTCCGCCTGTCCAGACTGAAATGCAACCCTGGAAGTTTCAACCTAAAACAGCGTCAGCAGCGTTTTCAAACGTCTCTGTTTTAGGGGTTCTAAAATGCCGGAGTAGTCTGGACGCCAGGCGTAAACATAGCAAAAGTTATGCATTTTAAAACAAAGCCATATTAGTGTGGATGTAGCCCTGGTGTTTCACTGCATCTGTCCTGTTTCAAGGTTTGTCTTTCTCCATTTATTCAAATCCTTCAGGAATCTTTTTGTCTTGTGAGGCTTATTTATAAATTACAAGCTGCTGAATTTGAATTTGCAACCACAGTTGGTAAACCTTTACGTAAAGCACACATGAGTGAATGTAAGGGCTGCTATGAAAGATGAAAAGAGCTTATTTTTTATTCCCAAGTTCAACATTGCACTGCAAGTGGCTACATGAAGAAGCTTAGTTGAAAAGAACTTTGGGGCACGGAGGCTTCTAGGATTAGATGTGACATTAAGATTTTGTTTTCAAGGGCCTTTCTCACGAAGCAGGATTAGTGGGTTACCAAGCTAAAGTTGGGCTTAGCCCTGGCTTTCCTGTCTCACGACAATGACTGTGGTTGAAGCTAAGCTAACCTGCTCAGGCTGTGAGGACTGAAATATATAAAATGCCACGAAATGGGGCATCAATATCACCAGTCCTGTGGATGAAGGACGGTACGTGATGATTTATTCACGCGTAAATGTTTTTTCAGACTGCAAAAGAGTTGAGTATATTTACTGAATTAAATTTACTGTTGCGTTAAATGTGCTGAAATTTCTCCATTGGAGTCTTGAGAGTGACTAAAGCAATATATTGCACTCATATTCACATCAGTGCAGCCTTTAGGGGACCCAGAGCAAAGCAACGCTTTGTGACTTAAAAATCCTTCCACTGCCTCAGTGTGAAGACATCATACTGTATTAATGAAAAAATCCCCACAGTGCTTTAATGACCTGGCAGTGATAAGCCTATTTACTTACACATGCAGTTTTCCTCCAGCTATCTTTTTGGGAGCTTGGCAGCAGCTGCTTTTTTACTGTTGCAATTTGGTGTTGCTCATATTTATTCATTATGATCATTATGTTCTTTACAGACAAACATCGTGTTACAGATCCACCTCTCTCCCACGTTTCACTTTTACTGCCTGTTAAAGAGTTTTCAGTAGCCCACTATCACAGAAATACCTCGACTTTCCTTCATGAAATGGTCATGTATGTTTGCTGCTCCTCTCCATAAAACATCTGTGTATCATTTCAACAAATGTCTATTTTAGTGTTACAGCAGTACAGACTTCTATTCCAGTGCAAAAGAGAGGGAAGCATTTGCTGAATCAGTTTTAGTGTAGATCCTCTCATTTGTGGCATCCGTTTATCCGTGGCTGCCTGGGACCACTGGGCTGCATACAGTGAAGTCTGTACATTCATCTCATCAAACCACAGAGTTTCTGCAAGTTTCCATTTTGCTGCAGCTGGTATTTTGCACCCTCTCTTGTTTTACTTCCAGCTCCCTCCCAAAACAATTTCGGTTTTCAATAGGGATGCACCGATACCGATACTAGTCCGATGCTGGCGCTCATGTACTCGTACTCGTACTCAGATTCAGATTCTACCCCACCAATACCCTTCAGGGCAACGTGATGTTCACCTCTCGTCAGTTGAGCAGGTAGGTGGAGCAGCAGCAGTGTCGGCAGTGTGGAGATATTTTAAGATAAAAGATGATGCCAAAACGATCTGAAGTGGCTGCATTTCACTCATAGTATTTGGGCATTTACTAAAAGTATTTTATATTGCTAAAGGGGTAGAAACATATCTGGCAACACTCCTTCTCTTTTTCTCCATGGAACCTCTTTTGGTTTGCTTTTAACGTTTTTTGTTTTTTTTTGTTGTTGCATACTGTGTTACTGACCCCAGGAAGAATAGCTGCAGCCCTGCTGTAGCTAATGGGGATCCTAATAAACAATAAACAATAAACTCCTCAGGTGTGGAGTAGCATTAGTCAGGCTATTTCAATGTCTCGTGCTAGCTACCATGACGAGCACGGACAATAAAAATGTATTGATTTCTCATCAGACAAAGTCACAAAACCGATGGACAGAAAGAAAGCGGCGTGACAAGTGAGGAAAACATATTTGCTTATGGTTAGGTGGCTTTTGGGGTTTCGTGGTTTAAGTGGCTCTCCGATTGACTTTGTCCTGCCAGTGTGGCTCTTAAAAAATAGTGAAGATCTCTACATTAATGGGACATGAATGCATACAGATTGAGGGAGAGAGAGAGAGAGAAGCTCAGTGTATCATGAGAAGGCCCCCAGCAGTCTCTGCCTATAGATGCATAACTTTTTGTGGGCTGCAGCTGCTGTCATGTTTATATTGTTTACACATCTTTGTGTTGGCTACCTTGATTTATTCTGCTGTTAAAGTGGCAGGTTATTTAATTTCTATAGCCAATAATGTTTGTTGCACTGCAACTGCATGTGTCCATAGATCTGTTTTTTATTGTCTGTCATTTTTGTTTCATTCTATTTAATTCTAATGAGGCTACACTGAGAAAGGTGGTTGTATTAATTGATAATCAGTTACAGGCTGCAAATGTCCATCCATAGAAAGGGGATTTATTGTGCTGTGGTTCACTGGTCCACACACAGGAATGGTGCGATATAGACACTATTTTGTAGCCTAAATGTGATGATATGAGGAAAATATGCTATCGCAATAACGTTTACTCAGAGTACATTTTACCTGACTGACTTTGAGAATGTTTTTATACAAGTCATTTTAATTTTACTTGAGCAAAATGTCTTTAAAGTAACAATACTTATACTTGAGTAAAGTATTCTAGTGCCTGTGTAAATCACTGCTGAGCGTATATAACTGTGCATTCAGTCACCGGTGAGGGAAACTTCAGCTACTGATTGAATCAGTGAGTAATGACTCGGTGTTGACAGTTCAGCTTCAGGACTTCTTCGTGTTGAATAATTGTTCGTATGGGCACTGAACACCATCACTCCCAAATCAAGCTAGATTTCACTTTAAACCGCTTCAGTAAAGTGTAATTCATTGCAAGCGCTCACCATCCTATTTATCTGACCTCTCTGTCCCCTCATGTCCCGAGAGGATCTCATTTTTCTTGCTGTCTCAAGACTCAAGAAGAAAAATAAGCAGGCAGCACAGCATTTTTCTGCCAAGCTCCATAACTTTGGAGCCAACTTCCTCCAGCTAATTCTTCAAAACCGAAAAACTTCAAACCCCAAACTCAAAAGCAATCTATTTTCACTGTCATATAACCAACCCTGTCCCTGTCAAGTTTGTGCCTGACGGTCTCTTTCTTTTCATTCTTCTACACACGGCATTAGTGTAGCCACCGACTGTTGGGTCTGTGGCTGCATCATTACAGTCACTGTCTATCTGCTGTCTGCATGACGATGTGTGTGTGTGTGTGTGTGTGTGTGTGTTAAGGCTCCTCTGGGTGTGTTGGTCCTGTTTAGTGTGGCAGTGTGTGCTCAGTTGTCTTTCTTTCCTCCCTTTTAGACACCTGCTGCATTTCACCGATTTAATGTGCCTGTGGCAACCTGTCACCTTCTACCACCACAGTTCACATTGTCTTATTCAATTGATCAAACTATCATCCACTTTATTGTTTTGCTATAGTACACTTGGCTGGGTCAAGTATGTTAAGATGAGGCATCTAAATCACTTGGTTAAAGGGTTAGTTTGGAACTTTTGAAGTCAGGTTATATGAGGTACTTATCCACAGTCAGTGTATTACCGACAGTAGATGGCGGTCGGCACGCCCCCAGTTTGGAGAAGCAGACAGGAGTCCTGACACAGAAGCTAAGCTCTGTACTATACCTTACTTACCTTACTGTTTAGCTCTCTGTTGTTATATTGACTTTTGTATCCCCTGCTTTGCTTTATTTGTCAAAGCACTTTTTTGTTTTTAAAGCTTATGGTCAGGATTTACAGTACAGATCAGATAGTGACGAGGGATGCTAATTTTCTTTTTTTGTCTGACCAATAGCCGAGCCTCGTTTAAAGCTGGGCTCACACTATAAGAATTTTAAAATCCTAACCGATCTTGAAATCAGGTTGCATCACACACACGAGGAGAATCTTCACAGAATATCTATCTGATCTCAAACATGCACACACTACAGTATATTCATTAAGATTATCGTGAGAGGCATGAATGCATCACCTCACGTCACCTCTCTCAGGTGATCTCATGCAGAAGTAAATACGGAGGAAGGATGTGTTGCGACAACTTGCTGCATTAAAATGCTTTGCAGTGAGAAAAAACAAAAGCAGAATGATGAAGCGAGTCTGGATGAGACGATGGTCGGGGAGACGCAGTCAACAGGGGTTGTTTATTATTCAGTGAGAACTGGAGAAGAGGTTTTAATATCTGTTAACAGTAGCATGCTAGCTAACGTTAGCCTCAAGGTCAGCTGCTCTGTACTACTTGTAATCATCCAGATTTTAACTCCTAATTATCAAACATGTTTGAAATGATCGGGGCGGCCCAGATGAGGCTGCGAACAGATCGATAGGTTTAAGATTGGATCTGTAAATCACTCACATTACCAGATGATCTGGGCTGAACATTGGTACCGAGCTCTAAGCTCATGAGCCAGATTTTTCCTCTGATGTTCGGGAGGCGAGAATCAGGGATAAAACGGCCTGAAACTCCTGTAGTGTAAGCCCGGCATAACCGATCATTAACGGTTAACCAACAAGCTGGAAACTTTCCCAGTCCACATGCCTGCGAGGCTCCGACATATATATTCAGTGTCCACTGAGAGTTGTGGTTGTTTACCGGTCACGCAGCCACGATGTTGCACGCATTGTTGCGTGGACACATGCAGCCACTTTTCCAGAATGGAACCGTTGTGCATCCGGTACATGCCCACAAGAGCATAGCGAGCGGGGAGCGTGAGGATTTTGGATGGATCGCAGAGCGGATGTTTTAAAATGTTGGAGCGACGCCTTATTTCCTGCTCCATCCCGCTCTAATTTTGCTCCAGTACCGCTCACACCATGAGCCCAACCCAGGCTCACATTGTACATTGAGATGAACTGCCCGCGCCCTCCCTCCGTGCCGCAGTGCCCAGAGCGCCGCCGGCCTCCGGTGGACTCTTGGGTGAACAAGGAGCTCCAGGCACTTGAGCAGCCTGTCTCCACCACATCGAGCTGCGAGATTGTTAGCTGTCTTTCTGCCTTAATACTCTTGTGTGTAGGATGCAGGAGGGCTGATTTAACCCACCAGTCCTGATCGATATAGTGGCATGTGTCACATAGCTCTCCGCTGTGAGCGCCGCCCAGCAGCCGGTTGTGAGAGCCACGAACGGAGCAGAAAAAAAGGAGCTTGTAGCGACAGCAGTAGTTAACAAGTCTTCCTTCACAAAAAGTGATTTAGAAATGAATTATGTTTGTTCGTGGCATTGCTTCCTTTGACCTGGGTTTATACCCACTAGCCCCGCCTAACTAATTTGCATATTGAGATCCGATCACAACATCTCACATGGGGATGGTTTAATATTTTACACACATTAAACCGGGATACATCTGGGTAAAATGTGAAAACACAAGAGGTTATCCTTCAGTTAATCATCACATTAAACATTTCAAAACACAACTACTCCACTTCTTCTATCTGCAGTCTCCTATTCCATCTGCTTGTATTAAAAGAAGACATCAACTGCCACACTGGTGTCTGGAGGGTTTAGGGCACTGAGCCAACAAATGCAAAATGTCAAACTACATTTTTTTTTTTTTCAGTGCAGTTGTCTGCCATCTGTTTAATCTGCAGCTACAACCGAAAGTTGTGACGGATCAGTGTGCAGTAAATGTAAATGCAGTATTCCGGATAGCCAACATGTTTATTAGTAGTTATGATATTTGTCTTGACAGCAAGTTTGTGCAAATGATGTCGTCCTTGTTCATTTACATGAAGCCATGTGGGAAAAAAATGCATAAATCTAACAATACTATGTATGGATAGCTACCTTGAGGTTCACATCGTTGCCATTTATGGGCTTTCACGATGTAAGTTTTTATAATGTGGCACCAGAAGTCCAAAGCTTCATCCAAAAAATATGTGGTGCGTTTACGACCTTGGGTCAGCATCTCCGACCCCATCTGCCAAACACAGCATGCGGTGCTCCACTGTGTGCGCGTTAGCATAAGAACCTCGTGAAGGAAGCTAGAAATAGCTTCACAATATTAATGAGCAGTTTGATAGGCATTATATATGAGTGTGTGGTGCACCTGCACACACAGCACTTTCAGTCCAGTAATGGCAGTCATATTCCTCCAGCAGGATAAATTACTGTCTCTGATTAGGTTTTATACTGTGAAAGTGATGTAAGAGAGGATGGTCTGGCCCGGGACGGAGAGTGAGTGATGAGGCCATTTGAACCTGTACAGGGCACACATAAGTTATTTGGAATTATTAGTGTGTGATTCAGTGGCATTTACACAGAAGCCTGGTTGAGGCTCAGCACCCTCGTCTGCGTTGGCATCTCACAGCCTTCATTTAAAATCTCAATAAAGATATTACTCATCAAATATAGCTGAGCATAAAACATGACACTGCCAGATTTAGATGCGTGGAAAGTTGAAGAGTTTGTCCTTCAGGCCTGTGTTTTAACTTGTTTTGGTCAAAATCAAGCTGATCAGCTTCTGTCTTTCTGTGCAAATGAAAAAAACCTAGCACTGACATTACAGCAGTGATATAATTTACACAAGTGTTGGCATTGTACGTTTCTGCAAACCACGGAAATGGTACATTTGTACGTTTCATACGTATCATATCAACATTTCTACAGTGACGTAGTTCAGATCACATGTGAGGAGGTGGAGAGGATGGTGGTTGGTGTAACCTGGGCGAGACGGCTGCCAAGCAGCAGACAGGAGACCACTGTTCGAGACCAACAAAACTGGGTGTTTTTTTTAACAAGAGGTCAGGACATTTCCAGCCGTGGTTCTGGCAACAAAAACGGGTATTTTAAGCCAAAACTTCTTCTTTCCTAACCTTAAGCAAACCTACCACATTAACCACAGCCTTGTTTACACCACAACTTCTGAAATATTGTCAGAATAATATGGGTCAAAATGGCAAGTGGCATTGCTTTATGATGCTTCTTAGGTCTTCTACAACCCTTTACAGAATATGCACTCAGGCTGCACATTTAAAAGATTGTGATCCTGATTCAGTCATGTACACAATCTCACTTCTGAAGGACAACGATTCGGCCATATGCTTTGGGGAGTTGCATATTTAGAATGAGTGCTCATAATAATAATAATAATAATAATGGACCGAAATGATGTGAAATTGCATAATTTTAATT
>JAOVVB010024534.1:0-15924 GCA_028570985.1 Heterobranchus longifilis | reverse complement strand
AAAATGTCAGAAAGTAGTGAAAAATGTCCATCTCAGTTTCTCAAAGTCCAAGGTGATGTCTTTAAATGTCTTGTTTTCTCAGTCCAGAATTCAAAGATATTCAGTGTAATATGATATAAAAGCAGGAAATCTCCATATCTGATGGACTGGAAACAGCATTTTCTGCCATGTCTGCATGAAACATTACTTTAACAACTTATCGATTATCAAAATAGTTGGCGATTATTTTTCTGACGATCGACGAATCAGTTAGTCGACTAATAGATGCAGCTCTATTTTAAAGACACAATATGAAAAACAAAAGACATAATGAGCAAAAGCACAAATCCAACACTACATTTGTGTTTACTTACTTCACAATTGACAACAGTACATTAACATCAGATATGGTCCATTAAATGGACCCAACAAATACAAAAAAACATTGTATCCTTCACTTAATAACAATATAAGGCCACTGGGGGTTACTGACAGCATTAATACACCAGACACGGTGTTAAATTCCAGCATTATTATTTGTGCATGTTTACCACTTCAATAGTTGAAATGTCTCCTCTGGGAATTGTTTACCATTATAAACAGAAGATATGTACGTGTGCTATTGTAAAACAGCACTGCATGGTCCATTAGAGTTGGGTGACAGTACAATCAAACACTTTACAGGTTCGAGTGCTCCAACGAATCCCCGGAATAATCACGAGTGTTTACGACACGGTTTGGTTGATAGCCCTATATGACCTGCCAGAGAGACGTGATCCTCGACTGGCGAATATCAATTTTATTGCAGCTACGCATACCGTAGCAAATTAGCATACAATATAACGGCAGCATAAAAAAAAATGTTTTACTGCGTAGGACATGTCTGGCATAACAGACGGCCACGGGGGGGGGGGACAATAAATAACCCTTTTAATAAAAGGATGGAATATTTATACTGCACTCACAGGCTAAAGACACAAACCGATAGGAATGGAAAAGCTGTCACTTCCTAAGTGTTCAATACATAAAGCATGAGCACTGTATTAAAAGGGCAGTTCCACCTGTTCCTGGTGAATCTGACTGCTCGTGGTTGAAGCTCACTGAAGCAGCCTTTTCTCAAATCGCAGCAGGGAAACTCTGCGTGAGATTTCCAAAGGGCCGTGAACACCTAAAGAACAATCAGCGTTTCTGGGGCATGTGGTTCTCTTCTATTAAGACAGAGATCCAAGTTTTATCGCCCAAAACATTCATACAATCCCGAGACGGACGCCCCTCCCCTCCCTCTGTGCAGCAGACTATAATCTTCCTACAGATCATTTGGTCCATTCCACTTATCAGCGAGCTTTGTCTGCACAATCATGTACCGCTCACAGTGCCAGCAAAAAGCCTTTATGGATTACTGGGAACTTTAACCCCGCAAATTATGTCCATCTTCCAATAGGCTTGGAACTTCGTTCGTGGCTTCATCCCACACGGTGCAGCTATCTCGTGATACAATGCTCTGCCGGCGTCCCTGCACATTTTCCATTTCGACATTCCAGACTTCTCCGTAGATTACGTAGAAGACGACAGTGCTTTTGTCCTTTGCATGCGGCTTACAGTTCCTCCGTGTTGGAGATGTCGAACGATTTTTACACACATTTTGCATCTAGCGTTCTTTTCCCATTTTGGAAGATTTCACCAAACCAGGCTTTATATTTGGGATTGTCAAGTCAACCCTCAGAAAACTTACATTTACCCGTTGTGGCCGTTCAGTTCTTCTGTCAAACATCTCAAACAGGAAGTAAACTAACCGGTGCTACTGCATCTTATTATTTTCCCTTAACATATTGAATATATTATATTATATTATTGTTCCCCCCCCTTATTTTTTAGTCTCTTTTATAAATAGGAGTCAAAAGGTTAAATAATTTGATTTTCCCAGCGTCTGTGCAGCCTTGTTTACTCACTGTGTCCATGGAAACGACGATGAACGCAGCCATAAAGGTTTGGTATCCTTACTGTGTGTTCACACCGGCCGCGAATAAAATAATTTTCCAGAGTGAATTACATATAAAGTCAATGTAAAGACGCGATTAGACACGAGTTCTTGCCGGGCGATGCGTATGACGCGCCGCGAATTCCGTGTAATTCGCTCACTCGTTTGAAAAATCTGATCTTCATTGACGAATGACGCGAGTAATTTGCATGTATACGAAGCGAGTCAAAACAATATTCCAGCATTCAAACTCGCACGGATAAAGCGAGTAGATTATTTTATTCGCGCCCAGTGTGAACACAACGTTACGCAAAAAAGATGGTCCGTTTACTGCTACACCACTGCATAACTCATAGCTGTTCAGACGAGCTTAATAATTGCTTATTTGTGATGCAAATTAAAAGATATTGCTGCATTTTCTTTCAAATTTGGTGACGGATGTCTGGATTTTATACAGTTATAAGGCACTTGGGGCTGAGCAGAAAACAGAATAGGGGCGATAGTCTGGAAACGCAAATATTTGTCCATGCTCTCTTTACTTTTTTTTAAAGACTTATCCATGACTAAAATCGAATTCCATAGTGCGTAGGAACCCTGCTCTGCACATTGCAATGAAATGATAAATACATGTTCAGAGCGGTAAGTAAAGCCCATCTTGCGCTGTCCCTTTAGGCTGGAATTATGTGAGCTAATATGCACAGATGTTACCATGTTCCCGCACATGGCTTTACTGTGCATTCATTATATTTGGCAAATGAAGGGATTGTGATTCTACTCAAGTCCCTGTTGTGGTAAAATTGTCTTTTTCCCTCTCCCATTTATCTTATTGTGAGTATACAGTCTGAATCAATAGCAAAAATCTATTTCGGTACGATTGTCCCCTAACAAAGCTCCTTTGAGACCACCGGGCCTGTGAAGGTGAGGAAGAGGTCGCAAATTACTTCATTCCGTCTCCTCTGTTATCTGCCTCTGCTGCCAAAAACTGTACTCTTGATGACTTCCATTCATAAATCAAGCACACGAGTAACAAGTGCTCATCTGAGGAGGATTTGACTGGCGACAGTCCAAAAGATAAGTCCTCCGCTGCACACCTCTCTGACACCGAGAGAGGGAGGGAGAGAGAGAGAGAGAGAGAGAGGGGTGGTGATAAAGAATTGGGAGAGGACCAGAAAATCAATCAGGAAGCCATCTGGCATCCCAGCACTCTGGAGACACCCAACAACTGTCTGCTCCTCCGCTGAGTTTCCTCTGCACAGCCTGTGGGACAGCCACACAAAGTGACCACAACAACAGAGGGATCTATAATAGTTGACGGATTCTGACGGATGAAAACAGAGGCGGTACAACCCACCAGAGTAAATACATGCGCAACTCGCGGGAATACCATCTTTCCTGCGTCTATTCTCAGACACTTTGTCATAACTACGGTTCTCTTTCTGGCTCATTGTGTGACAAAATATACACCCAGTACAAAAGCATCTTCCTGAAGGGAAATCTTAGAATAGAATTATATGTTGTTGTTTTTTTTACATTTAGGCACTTTCTATGGGCTATAGGGAGCCGGAGGGGTGACGTCTTTTTGTACCGGAGATAGCGGAAGTTAGCGTCGCCATGGGTTACCTCGTCAAAAAGCCTATGGGATTTTTGCATTGGATTTTGGATCATTGCAGAAAATAAGCTCTGTGGCGAACACAAGTTTATGATACTTACACGTTTTTGTCTAGCAAGATAATCTCTCATATATGACCACCATTTTAGAAGCAGAAATGCAATCGCCAGAAGTAAAAACTTGTTAGCAACCGCCTTTTTAAACACAAGTAAAAGCTTTGAAATGCACCAGCGGGGTATTTACAGATGTATTTTATGTTGTAGAACAAAACGTGAACATCACTGAAGCTTGTGTTAACCACAGACCTTATTTCAGATGTTTAAACAAAAATACATAAAAAAACTTGCACGGAAATGCTAAAATGCTAACTAATTTCTGGGTTTTTAAAACTACAATCTTAGCCGCCCTATAGCCGTGTAATTGGGAGAGCAAAGATGTTTTGTACAAACATATGAAGGGAACATGTGAAGTGTAGGCATAATAAAATAAAACAAACCATATAATTCTGGTTACTCAAATGAAAGCCAAATTTTGTTCCTGCACCTCTTCAAAACTGGCAGCTACCCCATGTGGTGAAGAATGTGAAATACAGTATAAAACATGAAGGCATATTAATTTTTGTCAGACATTTATATTTTTTGCATGCATGTAAAATGCCTTCTTGAGAATGATAATGCATTGAAAGGTTTGTTTAGAAGTAAACACATTTCTGGTTGTGTAACCTACAAAGGACTGAGTTTTGGGAAGTGGTTAATTGTATACACTCTTATTTTCAATCTATCACTCTCTTAAAATCTCACGTGGATTCCCCAAAAAATAGAATTAAGTTTGCAAAAAGAATTTGGGAGCAACCTAAATGACTTTCACTGTATGTGAAGGCCTTACGTATACTAGGGTCAACTGCTAGTGGTGGTGAAGTATAATATAAGGGATAATGTAGAGCGAGTGGGTCATTATTGCAAATGAAACCCCAACAGGGTGACAGGAGGAGCAGCAAAAAAAATCAGTATTAAATAATCACACGCATGATATATGTTGCTGATGGACAATTGCTCCCATGAGTGAGATTCAAAGAGTAAGAATGTAATGTTAATTTTCTGTTTTAATGTTTGCTTAGAAGTTTAAATTGATGTAAAGAAAACATTGTACAAAAATGCAAAGGTCAAACAAACACAGCATTTTGCCCTGAACTATGAAAACCACTCCATACACAATATTAAACATTACACCACAACATACAGAAAAGTCCACACTATAATACAGCATCTCTGTGTCACTAACTTAACCATAGCATTATACAGATATAAGGGACACATGGTAAATATCAGAAAGCACAGACCCTGCCTAACATGTACAGTTTTACAGTTGTAACTACGATATAATACTCATACCCATCAAACACATCAATTTGATCTAATGACTCTACATTTAGCTTCATTTCAAAGTGAAAAAAATTTAAATAAAATGTATTTGTACTTTTTTTTTTTTTTCCTTTAAAATTCAACCGATTATACTCTGTAACTGTTTTGTAAGCTTAATCCATTTTAGTTGTAATAGTATTATAAATATTCATAAGAGGGTGTCATATTTGGAAAACAAATTATGGGTTGTTCTTTAGAACTGAAACACTTTAACAGTGGGGTATTGTTTTCCAGTCCCTCTGCTGTGATTTAGGAAAAACAAATTTCCACAGCATCCTTGGTGAGCTACATTTAGCGTGTTTTGCTGCCAGGTTTACAGAGAATACAAAATACATTACAGCAAATATTGAATGTCGCAGCAATTCAGAACAACAGTTATGTCAATAATTTATTATTTTTATCTGCTGATCACCTACATGCAATGACAAGGACATAAAGCAACTTTTAAAGGAAAATAAATGTATATTTCTCCTTTTAACCATGGTGCTAATATTGTCATTGTAACCAAAGATTTTATGTCTTAATGTTTCATGTTTGTTATTATTGTCCATGTTGTTTTTTTCTAAATAAAAATGGTTTAATTAAAAAAACAAAAACAAAACAGTTGTTGACATCTCTAATTATAAGCGAAACAAACCCATTTGAAATTCATCGTGGGGCATCATTCATGAGAAACTAAGAAAAAACAATTATTGAAAAATGTTGACAGGATTGCCGAGTCACCTGTCCTGGTTTCTTCATGTTAAAGTTACCTGGTTAGAGAAACTAGCAACACTGATAATGTAAGATAATGTAACGTGAAAGACGCTATATTCTCTGTCTGTAAGCTTTAAAACGTTTGCTGACTGGATTGATTGGTTTGGCCATATCAAGGACAAAATATGTAATAAAAAAATCTGTTTAGTTGGTAACTTTGATCCATGGATGTTAGGTTGTCGTGATAATTATGTTATCATTCATAATGTAATAACTCATTTTAGATGACTGGAAATCCCTCGTTTTTGTACATCAAGTTTCAGGACAAAGACAAGCAGTAAGAGATGCCCAGGCTATAAGGCCAACCCGGGTCATAATATACAAGATCGTCTCTTTTCCAGCTCTTACTGTACAATTTCTGTCTGTTAAAATATTTCTCAGCAGCAAAACTGGATTTCCATGGGTAAAGTGGGTAACCTAACTCCAGAACAAAGACCCAGAGCGCTACAGGCTTACTATGTGCAAACTAAGTTTAATTTATTTGCACATACAGTTTACACGTATATAAAAAAGACAGAAAGAATTTAAAGTGCTCCTCTTCCATGTTTTAAAGAAAAATGTTTTCTCTTTTTTTAAGAACCAAATATTGTTACTGACAGGACACTGTAAACTGCAGTCAATTTGTGATATTCACGATTATCCCGATAATGGAAATTCACCACGATCAACTTATTTGTGAGTGTTTTTTATCGTGATCCACTATAAAATCCATTATTGTCCCATCCCGAGATGGGGTAGGTTGTTTCAAAGAGGTGGTCCTCTGCAGCCTATTTCAATCAACACTGAAAACTTAATTGAAAATGTGTTTTGGGAAAATACACCCCTGAAACATCATGATAAAGTTAAAATCGTGAATGGGCGTCACTGACAGTGTGTGCTGGCTGTGAGGAGAGATCATGTATGTGCTTTTTATCATTATACATCCATGGGAGAGGTGCTGATGCTGCGGGGGGAGGTCTTTCATTCGACTGAGATTGTGCGCATGCGCAGAGCGGTTTGCAACATCTGTCACATCTTTTGTTTAGTCCACATTCAAACAAGGAGCTCAGCCAAACGTTAAGGAAATACGCAGCGGTAAGTATTGTCAGCTATCGACATTTTTTACATGGTGTCACGCTCTATTGTAATTGCTAATAATAAAAACGACGCCAGCTCCAACATACAGTACGTAACCTAGATCTGTTTAAAGGTAACTGTTAATGCTGAATTAGGTTAGCTAGCAACAGCAGCTAACGCGCTAGCCTGCTTTAAATCGGTACAACATCCCAACTAATCTGCCTGAAATTACTCATTTAAATAATTGGTAGCACCATGGTATCAAAATTAGACAACGATCTGGCGTATTATGGTTGATTTCACGTCATTATTTACTTGATTTTCTCTCCCCTCTGATAGCATCGTTTTTGTTTTGTTACACCTGCTCCTCGGGTCCAATTATTATACATCCATGGTCCATTCTCATACTGTAATATGAGGAGGCTAAAAGTGCCAAATGTTGTGTGTAGACCTGAAACAAATAGTTTATTATTCAATTAACGTTAGTTGATCAAAAGAAAAGAAATTGGCAGCTAATTTGATAATTGATTAATTAGAGTGGGTAATTTTCATAGGGCTGTCCTCTAACACACAGGATTTTGTCGACTAATCGATTAGTTGATTTAATCGACAGATCTATAAAACTTTCTTCACAAAGGATCATGCAAAAGCACCGCTTTACATCTTGTGTTTACCAGAGATGTGCTCATAAGTTTCTTGGAAATAAGTAATTCAATATGAAAAAGTATAAAAACTGACTAATCGACGAAAGAAATCTGAGTCGACTAAGACCAAAACAATCGATAAGTCGACTAATCGACTAAGAGGGGGCAGCCCTAGATTTTCAAGCAAAGGGTCCAAACATTAGATAGTCCCAGCTTCCAGTTGTGAGGATTTGCTGGTTTTCTCTTATGTGATAGTAAAATAAATATCTTTGAATATCTTGAATATATTTTGGCTTTGGACTGCTGCCAAACAAGCAGTTTGAAGACATCACCGTGGGGGTTAGGAAATTGTGATGGCCATTTTTTTCCACTATTTAAAAACATATTATAGACCAAACAATTTAAACAGTATTCAGTATTTGTTCTTTTAAACAGACTAGTATGTTATTTTATAGTCATACCTGAATAATTCATCAAGTTTCGACTAAATAAACCATTTTGGACTAATTAAAATAGTAGTTAATTACAGCTCTAGTTCTGTTTAGTTTTTGGCTTCTGAATTAGGATTTGTTTTGTGTGTCAGTAGGTTTTCCTCAACATGACATCACGCGTTGGTCTCAGAGCTGCCGGTACTAATGGAAGTGACTTCAAACACAGAGAGAGGGTGGCCCCACATTACCAAATGAGGCAAGAAACTTTTATGTATTTCTGATATTGATCATTAAATATGACTGTTGTCTCTGAATAGCAACAATATTGCTAATTGTTTATCTGTTTTATAGTGCTGCCCTGAAGTCAGAGGTGCGGAAGTTAAACCTGGTCCACCTTCTCCTCTGGCTTCTGGTGGCGGCTCAGGTGACTGTCAGCCACTTCGACCTGGTGTCACATGACACAGTGTCCATGCCGTACCAGTGGGAGTACCCCTACCTGCTCAGCCTCCTCCCTCTGCTCTGCAGCGGCCTGTCACTTCCAAAGAACAATATCAGCTACCTGGTCATATCCATGATCAGCGCAGGGCTGTTCTCTGTGGCACCTCTCATTTACGGTGGCATGGAGATGTTTCCCGTAGCGCAGCAGCTCTACCGCCACGGAAAGGCCTACCGCTTCATTTTTGGCTTCTCTGCAGTGACTGTTATGTACCTCATCATGGTGGTCGCTGTTCAAGTGCACGCCTGGCAGTTATATTACATGAAAAAGCTGTTAGACTCGTGGTTCGACGGCACTCAGGAGAAGAAGAAGAAATAATGGAGGGAAGAAACCTGTGACTGGGCAAAACTGTGTTTTTATCTTAATTTATACATAAGTTATGCATCTTATTAATGTCTATTTATTAAGTCATCATTATCATGTAACATCATACCTTAGACGCCAGTGTTCTCTGACACAATATACAGTTTCTTTTGCCATCATTATTTATTTAAAGTGTCTAGCACACACACACAATCAGGAGTGGTATCAACATCCATGAACATGGCATTCAATCATCTTGTTCCCTCTTTATCATTACGTCTAGATTGCAGCTTTTCTCCAAACAGAAATAAGTCATTTAGGACCAGGACATAATTGTCATCTCTCTAAAAATGATTTGAACAGGATAGATGCATACGAATACAGCAGTGAAGGCATGAACTGTTTTTTGTTTAGAAATTGCTACTGTATGTTAAAGAACTTTACCTTTGCTGCAGATGTGCTGATTCATTAAGTCTACCTCTCACAATATATATTTTTTCCAGAATGCATCTAAGCCATTAGAATATAAAGGTCATACTAATACTGTACTGTTATGTTTTCAGGTATTCTCATTCAGCATCAGAAAAAGATTCTTATTAAGCCTGTGTACATGAATACAATGTGCATTGTAAACCAAATAAAAAGAAAATGAATGATCTTCAACATTTGGTGTTTGAGCATCTTTACAATTAGGTGAGTCAGTCACGCACTTTGTTCCAGATGGTCTGCGCCTGCGCACAATGAATGCCACGTACTGGTTGACGTTGTCAGTGTTGGAGGACACTTCCTGATGCTGGCACCCGGGTCTAGCTAGGCTAGCTAACACATTTGATTTTCACGGTTTGGGGAAACCCGTGAAAGACAGCGTGGTCAAGTCGTCTGATTCAGGTAAAATACCTTCTTTTGATTAGGGTGCAGGTATATAATGGTTTAGTTTTAACCACACAGTAGTTAATATCCCCTCACTGTTTGGGGATATATTGCTAGCTAGCAAGCTAAGTGGTTAGCTTGCTAGCTAGCAACTACTAATATTACGTTCGCTACGTAGGGAGCTAACGCTACGCTAGCTCGCCCAAACAGGTGTCCAGACTGATTCGTCGGAAGTTACTTGCAAAAGACCAGATGCTGTTCTTTTCTAATATTAAGGAAGGCGTAGTTGATACATTATTAAGCTATGAACATACTGGTTTACCCAACGATAGCAAGGAATGCTAATTAAAGGTAACATTATGCTAGCTGTTACAAGTTAACGTTATGTTACACAGGAAACCGTTTTATGCCGACCGATAGCTATAAAGTGAAATTAAGGCAAGCTATTTTACTACAAGTCATGGAATTATACAATGAGAGATTAACTATATCATTGCCTTTAACTCCAGATTCATAGTTTATATTGTCACAATTGACATGGCAATGATGAAACGGCCTAGCTAACGCTAGCAGTCACTGGATAGCTGTTTATGGGCCACTGACAGATGACTCTGCGATTGAGCGTCTTTTACAATCAGCGTTAGCTAGACTTTAATGACATTTAATCTAATTTAATTCTGATGTACGAAACGTTTTTACCCCACACTTAGTATAGCCAATCTCGGTTTAAATCAGTTTGTTTTTGTTGTCCCCATTTAACACAACTGTATGCTAATCGTTAGCTACCACACAATCCCTAGCATCCAGCCAATTATTCATCTGGCTAGGACAGTCAAAGCCGTAGTAGCATTTCTGGAATTAAATTCACAGTTGTTTGTTGTCCAGCCTAGAACATCAGCAGGTAACGTCATAGTTAATCCAGCTGCTGAATACACACGATCAATGTTAATTTATCACGAACTGTTGATTCTAACTCATGTGAGATATAAGTAACTGCAGATCTAGGATTGCATACCAAACAAAATCAGTTTTACCTGTCTATCATACAAATGATTTTTTTTTCTAAAAGATCCACTGGAAATAGTTGAAAGCTTTGGTTATCTTATCAAACTGGTTCATATTTTGGGTCAAAGTCTATAATATCATAGAGGTGTCTTTGCCACCTCACAGGGTGATGTTTGACCCTTAGACTCTGCAGTTCCAGTGAAAATGTGGGATACTGTTACTGCACAGGCAATAGTCTTGATTTGATTGAATTATAATCAGTATAAACAGACTTTAGAAAACACATCAGTACCCTGCAGGGAGATAGCCTCATTGTTAAAGATTGAGGGAGACTATTAAATCAAATCCTAAGTAAAGAGAAGCTCTTTGCCTCTCTTCATAATTGTCAAAGTGCCTTTAAGGAAGACAAGACAGCTTAGTTACAATAAAGAGGAGCTGCTTATTTGAATGTAATCCCATTGTCCTTGTTAATGTAACAACCACATTTTAATCATGAATAATGACTCTCAGAGCAACCACTTTCCCTGACCTGTTAACCTACTTGCATAGACCCAGTGTTATCTAAGGCCTCAACTACACTATAATGATGAATACATTTTGATCTTATTGTTTTATTTATTGTCTGAAGACGACATATTTGATTCCCAAAGATGGATGGGCATATAATTAAGTAAATAATTGAGATCTATCAATTAGGGATAGACCGATTAATCGGTCGGCCTATTAATCGGGCCGATTAATGACATTTTGAGATAATTGCATTGGCCGATTCAGATCTCAGATCACAAGGCCGATTAAAGTGCAGAATGTGCAGATCTACAAAAGGACCAAAAAACAAAGAGATGCTGTTTGGTGGTCCTGTGCACTAACATTGTTTTTTTCATGTAAGTTTATACATTTCAGAAACAAAGAGATGCTGCGAACAGCAGCCACCTATCTGCAGAATAAGTGTTGAATACATGTTCATTTAAGTTCAGCAAGTTTGGGTCACATTTGTTATTGTTAGTATTACTTTTAAGTTGCTGTAGACTATTTTATCACCACTACTATCAATACTGAGCAGAGGGATTATTTTAACCATAACCTTGCAGTCCTAGTGGGGTGCAGCCTGTTTACTCGCTAGTATATAATCAGTTGCTTTGAAGCTCTTGATGACTATATTATTATGTTATTTCTGACCTCCTTAATCAATGTTATGAATGATTTTCTTCTGTACAACCTGTACAACTCAGCTGTTGCTAATGTGTTTTACTTTAAGGCTAAAATTCAAATAGGCCCTAGTTAGCATTGAGAAAGAGATAAGGAAAAGGCTGGTTTGTTTTTAAATATACCTCTCCTCTGACCCTGCTTAGTGGTGGGAGCAGAAGAGGTCGGACGGCACCATGAACGGCCAGCTGGACCTGAGCGGGAAGCTGATCATCAAAGCCCAGTTGGGCGACGACATCAGACGCATCCCGATCCACAATGAAGACATTACTTATGACGAGCTGGTGCTGATGATGCAGCGTGTCTTCAGGGGAAAGCTGCAGAGTAATGACGAGGTTACCATTAAATACAAGGATGAAGGTAAGTCAGGACACAGGGCCCTTTGTCCTAATTAGTCTCAAGGGTCAAAGTGTGAATGTTGGCAATGACTTTTCCTCAGGCCCACTTATTTATTATAAACTGGTGTAAAGTTTATGATGCTGATACTAATTATTTAACCAGGTCACTTGACCATGTCAGAGCTTTCCATAACTGCCAGCTGCCAGCCAAACAGCTGACTACTAATTTAAGTCCAGCCAGCTACTTTATTATATACATTTTAATTTAACGAATGAATGAATGAATTAGGGCTGCACGATATGAGGAAAATATCTAATTGTGATTATTTTGACTGATATTGCAATTGCGATATGATTCACGATATAGGAGGGAATGATGGTATTTGCAGCATTATTCTCATTTTCAATGAAAAATATATTAAAATGATCATGGTGGGATGTTTTGGGAGGATGTTTTAATTCTGTAGAATATGATTTGTAGGCTGGGATATCTCTGCAGCACCACAATATTCAGAATGATATTTTCACACATTTTTGCCTTTAACAAATATTGCGCCTCCTGCATTTTGGATATTGCACAAATACATATTGCGATTTTGATGAAATTTTGATTAATTGTGCAGCCCTAGAATGAATGAATTATCTTTATTTACATTGCACTTTTTACAGCTATTAATTAATTAATTTGTGATTCAGTAGATTCACATGATTTAAAGTCAAGTGATTCACATGTTTTGTTATTTTAGAGTTATTTTTGGCATATGTTTATTTTATTAATAAGTTCATTTAAAACCAATACATAATGGACATGGGATTAAAAACATGTTCCACCTTAAAATAACATTGTTTATTTTCACTGAATAGGAGTGCATTTATGTTTCTAGTAAAACAATACATTAACCATTGCATGTCTTGATGAACCTTACAGTGAAGGTGTCAATAAATAAATTAAGAATGATAAATAAGGTCTAATGATTCTTCAAGACAAAAGGAGTAGGTGTGGTTTTCAATATAATTAGTTATTTACAGACTTTGTGGGCTAAAATGCACATGAAGCTTAATTCTCCTTTACAATAATTCACTAGATGTTTACAATCGGGTAGGCAAACTTTTTAAAATATGCAATAATTAAGATCAGTGTATATGATAGAATAGTGACATTAGAATGTGCCAGGGGTCACCAAATTTAGGCTTTTACAGACAAAATCTTTTTTCTGGCTGGCTACTGCATATGTGTCATATAGGAAAGCCCTGCATGTAATTCCAATGAGGAATACAGTTGTTTTTTTTGTACCTTCACCTATTTTTCTTTGTTGAATATATAATTCCCTTACAGTGAATCATCTGATCTGTCTTTTACCTTTTTCTAGATGATGACCTCATCACCATCTTTGACAGCTCTGACCTCTCCTTCGCCATCCAGTGCAGTAGAATACTCAAACTGACTTTGTTTGGTAAGATATTACATACATTTCCTTTCTTTTGCCGCTTCATAGAACTTTGCCTTGAAGAATCCAAACTTTAAGCCTGTAGATGTCTTAAATCATGTGATAAACATGTGTTTCGATACAGTGGTATCGATGCGTATGTCACCAAGGAGTGTGTCATATGTTGTTCTATCGATTTTTTGAGCACAGCACTATTTAGAACCAGCCCAGTCCATCTTACTTGTTGTTTGTATCTTGTGTGGACCCCAGGAAGAATAGTGGCCACTTTGGTAGTAACTAATGGGGATCCAGTTTTACAAATAACCAAATATCATCATCATGATACACTGTAGACTGAGAGATGTCTCACATCAGCTGTTACAGCGACCAGTCACTGGAGGGCAGTCCAGCTTATGTTTCACACAACAAACCTCAGCTCTTCTCTGTCTGAATGAAAGCTGTCGACACTCCCTTCTGACTAATTTGGGGTGGAATTTCTGTGTGTTTCTCACTGCTGGTTCAGAAAACAAACAGTGACAGGCAGTAGATGGATGTATTCACAAAAACCCTCTGTGGCAGTTATACTGGTTCCTAATCTTAATCTTAATTATGTACCAGCCCAGCTAAATCCACATTCATTCAGTAAGCAAATATGTACAAAAATGTAATTAAATATTTAATTACATTTCCCAAACAACCAGTTAGCCTCACCTTAACATGTCAGGTTGTCAACATGTGTTGAAAATTCAGGGTTTTTACAGAAAATTCATGCAGAACTTGCAGTTAATTAAGTATTAATCAATTAATACTTGACCAAGAGTGTGATTTTGGTCATTGCTTGAATAGGAATAGCCCAGTAACTACATGGCATATACAGGACATGTACATGCAGCTTTATGGGTAAATGGTCTTTTCTGTCTAGTTTGATTACTACATTTTAACAAACAATACATATGCATGTTCTCTCAGCATGTTCAGTTTTGTTTGTAAAAAAACAAAACTGCTAAATGGATTACGTTTTGGTAACTTAGCAAATCCATGGGCATGAAAGCAAAGCAGGCAGATACAAATGCCATTTCTGTGTTACATGTGTTTTTGTTAATGTTATTATTCTATTTCCTGTAAATGTTATTCATTTAAAGGCAGGACTTTCCACAGAGTTTGGTTGTTTTTTTGTGTTCCTTCTTGCCAGGAAGTAAAGTAGTGGCAGAGGTTTACCAGTGGGAATGTAGGCATAAATAAAAATCAAACTTTAAGATATTGAGTGGTCTACAGAATATTACTGTCAGCTGTGGAAACACCATGATGTGCATCTTACAAATTGGATAATCTTATCTAGATTTGAAACTCAAAATGGCTCACACAAGTTTGAAATACAATCCCTCTACTTTCAAAACTGTAATGACAACATGATGTTGTTTCCTGTGCTCTGCTCCAAGTAAGTCTGTCCTCCTGTTGCCGCTAATATTAGCCAGGGAGCTATAAGATTCTTCTTTTTCTTACTTCCTCCCAATCAAATCCTGGCTCATCATTGCGTGTCATGACCTCACGTGGAACTGATATTTTCGGACATGTGTCGGGATTCAAAACGAGCGAGAGTATCTGGAATCTCGTGGCAGCCCGAGTCTCAGCGCAGGGCCTCATGACCCCGTGCATCTCTGTTCAACATTATCCACTCAAACAGAGAAACTTGTGTGAGAAAGGAATGTCCAGAGTTCTCTGTTCTTGTATTCATTCTTTTGCGATGGAAATTTCACTCCTCAGTCAATTTGTAGTGGGGAAATGAGGGTTGAAATACGGTAGAGTGACCCGTGTGGTGCAGGCCACATGGGGTCAACGATTATGAAGACCGTTGTTCTGTGTTTCCTGCAGATTGACACTGTAATAACAGACCTATAGGGAGCCCCAGGGATGACGTATTTTTGTAGGTTAATCAGGAAGTTAGCATTGCTGTGGTTCCCTCGACAATCATTGCAGAAAATAAGTAAATAAACTTACATGTTTTGTTCAGCAAGATAATCTTCACAAATGAACACCACTTTTATGATTTCTGAAGCGTAAATGCAATCGCCAGAAGTAAAATGCGAATGTTAGGCTAAAAGTGAAGCCAATGCAGAAGTGCCTTAAACTTGCATTCTTGTAATGTCAATGGCAAAATGAGCCTACTTCTCACTTGATTTATTACCTCAGTAAACAGTTTCATAATGAGTTTATGGTCTCAATCGCTGGTTTCAGGTCTTTAATACAGCACGATGTGCATTTAGTAAATTATGGTCCTATTTAGAGGAAAATAGACTAAAAAGCAGGGGATGCTTTGGGGCGTGGCTAATGTGTGATTGACAGGCTGCCATGCTAGTGACAGGATAGAGGCTTAGCAATGCTAACCATGGCCCTGTGTACATTTA
>JAOVVB010024517.1:0-15927 GCA_028570985.1 Heterobranchus longifilis | reverse complement strand
GTATGCTTCTATACTTGTATACTCGCATACTTGGCAATAAACAATTTCTGATTCTGATTCTGATTCTGATTCTGATTTGTCCTATTCTGTGGTTAATGAACACATATTTGCTAAAATAATGGCATTGCCTTCAGCCTCAGTTGTACTTTGTATATAGTGAGAATTAACAAATGTTAGCACACTAATAGGCTAAACCCAATTGTTGAATGTGGTAAATATTACTTACTTTACATCAGCATTAGTCTGGTGGGCTTACCAAACAGTGCTGGGATAATCTTTGAGCGTGGTCTAGACCTGCCCTATATGTGTCCTGAGATAACTTTTGTTATGATATGACACTATAAATACATTTTAATTTAATTTAATTTAGTCACATTCTCAATATTGTGTGTAAATCCTCTTATTATGTTAGTCCACATATAAAGTGCACATCTGTCTGAGTCTGGCAGTCTTGCTGAATAGCACACTGGCAGCAGTCACACTCCTTGAAGAAGTCCTTCAGCCTCAGATGCCTCTTCATTAAGTCAAACCTTGTGTGAATATGATTTTATTGCCATATACAGGTGATATTGGCTGACTGGGAGGTTTTTGTATGCCTAATATAGCCATTTTTCTAGCAGAAAAGCGCTGGCAGGGCGCTGGGGAGTGCTTCATCCCAGTGTCTCATCAAAAAAGTGCTGGCTGTGTGTCTGTTATGTTTCTATGACAAAAACATTAACGTTAGCTCACTATCTAGCTTAATGCTACGTAAACAGAGGTTTGATTGCAGAGCTAACAACAAGCTGACGACGGTGTCCGGCCGATCTCCTCCCACAAACTTTTCTCTCTTTGTTGTGATAGTTGTGACAGCAGCGTTGCTGCGGTTCAGCCAAAAAGACGCTGGTGCTCAGAATAAAACGCTATGTGAACACAGGCCCGTATACAGGTGATACTGGCTGACTGGGAGGTTTCTGTGTGCCTAATATGGGATAACAGTAATAAACAGAGCATCAGATAAGTGTCATATTTTTTTTAGCACCTTTTATGAGTCTTTTCTACTTTCAATGAGCCACATGTGATGACCTCACATTGGCGCTGTTATGACTTGACCTTTTCTCACCAGCACTCTGTAATACCTCGCTGTTAGGTGTCTGGGATTGAACTCTTTTATTCCTCAGAATGCAAACTCCGAAAAGCTCAAGAGCGCAAGCGGGAGAGAAGTAGTAAAAATGCCAGTGTTGTGATTGTAACTTATTAGCCTCTACAGTATGAAACCACATCTATAAAACAAGCCTCAGTCTCTGATTTTGTGAATGTCGTTGCTGAGACTGAATGTGTTTTTCATAAAGGTGATATAATCAGAATAAATGTCCCACTTATTGCCCAGTTTGTAGCATTTCTATAGACATGAGCAGTGATCCAGCTAATGCAGTAAAATCATACCCCGGAGGAACAAAAGAGGCCATATAGCCATACCTTATTCTGTCCATCTGACTGACACTGCAGACCATAGAAAAGGGATGCGTTTTAAATTCAAGCGTTAATGAGTCTTGAACAAGTCTTGATGTGCACATTAAGAACATTAAATCAGGCCTGTAAAAAAGCAATTCTTGGATGAACATACATTTTCAAAACTCTTCAGTGCCAGATAAGTGTGTCCGGACAGATTACTTAAGGAATGTACAATTATCAGTTGGCTTTTCTTGCAGTGAGATAAAGATTGGACATATGTGTCAGGGGTTAAAATCACAGTCGTTACATAGAGATTGTCAACAGAGCATAAAATGATCCCTGCTCCTCTCACTGTGCCATTTCCTCTGCATATGGCTCATACAGAATCATGCATATTTCATGAGGCTTAAAACACGAATTGCATCCTGCCTGTTTTATTAGCATTTTAATCCCTTTGCAGATTTAACGCTTGTGCCTCAGTCTGAGCAGCGCGTAGTTTCAATATAGAGACTTCACACGCTTCATCTGCTGCTTTTAAAATATATCTCCTTGTCATTTTGAGAGGTCAAAGCAAAATTACATTGAAAAAAAAGATAAATCTGGTGACACTTAAATGCACAGGTGTTTTTGTCTCATGTATATGTCATCTACATAAATATAGTGCTCTGTTATACCAGTGATATAATGTGTGTTTTCATTGCCAAATGATTTTAATTTGGAATAAACAACACTCACCTTGTTACACGGCATTTAGATGCTTTCTCTAAAGTAATGGCTTACTTCAAAGAGGGCTCTGTTGTCAAGTTTGTAAAGCTCTCTTTTTTCAATAATCACGCAGAAGATGAAAGCTGCTTTTTGAATTCTAATTTAATTTGTTCAGTCATCCATTAAAACGGTTTGTCTGTCTCTCCTGCCACCAGTCCAACTTCTCTCTCTCTCCCTCTCTCTCTCTTTCTCTCTCTAGAAAGCTGTGTGGCAAATTGGAGCTCCAGCATTGAATGACAATGAGTAAAAGGGGAAAAAATACATATTGAGGCCACAGCGAACTTAAGCAATTAAATTAAAAAGTTATTAACTTTGGAATGAGGGACACTGCTCTCTTTCCCGTCACTGCCTGCAGCCAGAGGTTTCATAGTTCAAGGAAACTGACTGAAACAGAAAGAGGGGAGAGGAGAAGTCGACAGACGTGTAGAGAAAAATGAGGTAGAGACAGACAAGGGGGGGGAGACAAGAGAGATTTTAGAGGTGAGGGTGAAGGTTATGAGCTCCTGAGCACAGATGTCCTCTAAAAACTGTTTGATATCGTCAGAAACTTTGCCTCGTACATCTATGTGCGTGTGCACCTGCTCGTTTGATCATTAGACCGTTATTGTCTTAAGCAAAGGACTGGCTCATTGCCACTCTCAAAGCCTCAGCCTATCCCTAAGTCAGCATCATTGTACATTGTGAGCCCAAATTCCAAGGGAGAGAGAATCAAAGTTAATTAAGCTTTTGCTGTGCTTTGCACAAATAATACGTAATGGGCTGACTACTAATTAACCCTAAGAAACTGCTTCCTTTCAGTGCAGTAAGTGATATTTGGAACTATGTCTGCTTTTCCTTACACAGTTAGCACTGTTCTACCATGCATAACTAATAACTCTTCCATATGATAATGGTCTTGCACTCTATGATAAATGGAAGAGAGTATTTGCTTTTTATGATGTGTAAGAACTCTAAAATGCTAACAGTGCATTTAAAACGTTTATCATCTATGTGTTAAAGCATGAGAGATGGATAATGGACACAATAGCAATGCAGTACCAGTGTTCAGAAAGGCCCTCATTAATAAAGGCGTGAATCTCATGCATTTTAACATTAATGATCATCAGTCTGTGCTAATCAGTTATTTAATAATTTAACAAAAGGGCAGGTCATGTCCATTGTGTCATTCCCTGGTTATTTATTGGAAACATTGAATTTCAGTTGAAATTTGCTCACATAAATTTTTTTTAAAAGAATAGCTTAGAGACAGACAGAATACATAAAAACATCAAAACAACTTATGACAGATTCACATCCAGTGATTTATTCCTTAGTCAGCTAGCATTCGTCTTTTAGGTGCAAATTTTAGTCATGACTCATGATAATGTGTATTCAAGAAATATATTACCCACAATAGAAATTATTTCAACACGCTGGCCATTTGTTTTCCACAGCGTTGCTTCTGTATTATACCGCTACCTTAGGGCTGTCACTTTTTGTGAAAAATCAAGTTTGAATGCCAAACGGTCTGTTTTTTATAGACTGATAAGATAATCCGACACTACAGCATGGATGACAAGGTAGGAAAAAAAAGAGAGTTTGTATTTGTAAGCATGTCACCCCCTGTGTATTCTCTTGGTTTGTTCTGACCACTTGTTTCTATTGGAAAGTTCATTTATTTTATCTATTTCCTCCATTTTCAGAACCTTACTGCCCCTCATTTTCACTTCATTTGCTAACTTGCAGCTAAGTTTCCCGTCTCAAACCCCGCAGCTCACCTCTCATAAACCATGGATGAAAATGTCCAGGTAGTGTAAAAGAAAATGAAGAATGAGCATCTGTTTTCCCTGGCAACTGCAGTGCATCGGGGTCATTCAGTGTCTTCCAAACCCCATTAGCCAGTAGAGACATGTCAAGCAGGGGCAAAGTCGATAAGCAAGGGCCGGAACAATAGCATGCCAGCCAACTGCACTCAATTCTGCAACACTGTAGTTACGGTTACTACAAAATAACAGCTCTATAGCCCTCAATAGGCTGCTCAGGCACAGAACTGTCTGGAAATCCTGAAGTGCTCTCCAGCTAGCAGGAGAGAGCAGAGATAAGGCTGGCAGAGGGAGAGAAAGAAAAAATAAAGAGAGAAGGTATAGGATAAAGTGAGAGGGCATTTTAAGTAAGAACTCTAAAGGTGGGATACGTTACGACTGCAGAACAGTCCGAATTTACTGAAAGGGAGCCACCAGCTGGCCTAGTTAAAACAAAAAAAGCATCTTCTTGCTTTAAAATGACATGGTAATTAGAGATTTGTATGCACCGTTCCACTGAATACACCAAACGTCTTATTTTTACTGACAAAGCTAACACACAGGTGACATTAAACTCCAGTAGTCATGCAAGCGTTAAACCAATAAGGAACACGTGTGTAGCATATTCAGCCCAGATGTTCCAGTCAGGAGCGATGACCTCTTGATTCCCCAGCAGTATGTCTCTTGGGATTGCAGGCACAGACCAAGCAGGTGGTCTGAATCCCAAGACCCTTTCCTTTGAAACAGGAGGATGGTGGTCATGCTGACAGAAGACGAAAGCCCCTAAGAAGCAGCTCTTTTAAAAAGAACTTAGTTCTAAACTTTTACTGCAGTGCTGCTCAGGCTGAGAGAGAGATCACACATTCGGTACCTGTGAAGAGCCTCAGAGGGCTCAGTAGTGTCATCTTTATTATATTTCTTGCTACTTACCAATTAAGCCACTTTCTTCACTTGCTGAACAATGAGTAATGCTTTTTTTTAACATGGTGAAGAACTGTGAAGCTAAAGAATGAAAATGTTGTTACATTATCTCAATGCTCATTAGGTACTCTACATATTCTACTGAGGCACTGTAGCCTAAATGATTATACCAGTGATTCTCATGCTTTTTAGTCTATTAATTACAATCCTGTAAACCTTAATGTTTTTAGCAAGGAAGCAACATTTTATTTAAATAGCACATTTCATACCAGGTGGAAGCACAATGTGCTGCACAATATGTGAGCTACCACGGAAGTTGCAGCCACAAACACTGTGTGTATAGTGTAAAGATAAAACATTAGACATAAATACACGCAATTAAAACAGACACATGAATAATGCATTAAAACCATTAAGAAGTAGGACTGACTTCATAACTTCCAGAGAGCAACTGCTGCTCTCTGCTCGACAGTATGAAACTCACCTTGCAGACATTTAAAACTTGAGATTGATAATCCATGAAAGTTGACTGCTTTCGATGTTATCATGTCATGATGATGCAGCTGTCAGCAGTTTTGTGTATTGTTGTGTTACTGCTATGCTCCAACACAAGGTTCAACATCAGAATAGGCTGCCAAAAGCCATTATACATGATCGCAACATTTCACCACTTCTTCTTCTTTTTCTGCTTTTTAATGGTGAATTGCAACCGAGCAGAGCATTACCGCCAACTATTGTCGCCCACCAAAATATCTACACAGTATACTGGTACTTAGTGAAAAAATACATGTATAACTTACATTTGTATAGTTAGGTGTTTTGCCATTTCTATCGCAACCGCTGCAGCTTCCTCGCCCGCCATTTTCATAAGTTTGAAAATATGCTGGTGGTGCCTTAGCTTCCGCAAAGATGGCGACCGTTGAGCGTGAGTAGTGTCCAGCGTTCTACACTCAACTTTTTGACCGTTAAGATTGCACCATCCAGGTAATCATAGTGCACTGCATTTTGCCATATCTCAGTGTGAACGGTCTGTGCACTCAGTCTACAGTCCACAATGACAATGCTAACATGCTGACATTAATCACATCTTCACCATCTTAGTTTAGCATCTTATAATGCTAACATTAGCTACTTAGCACTAACATAAAGTACAGTTATGCTAATATGTTGATGTAAAGAAGGTAGCCCAATTACCATGTTTGCCAGTGTAGTTTAGCCTGTTAGTGTGCTTTTGACCTGATAGTGGCGCTAGATTAAAAAAAATCAGGGGATCGTAAAAATGATTGGGATTCATCCTTTGGGCTCCATGGATATATGTACCAAATTGCATGAAAATGCATCTAATAACTGTCTACATATTCCAATAAAAGTTAAAAAAAAATAAAAAATAAAGTCAACATGCCAGAGGTAACTGTAAACTCAGGGGATCACCCTGCACATGCACTAGCATGTTAAAGCTATGGTATGGTCTGTATGGTATATATTGTTTACAAAACAATAACAAGGTAACAAGGTAAAGTATATATGATTTGCTGTCTGTACTTTTTACTGCAGTAATAGGCAAGACCTTGTCCGATAGTTGCTATCTGATGGGCTTCAGCGCTACAAAGACAAGCTGTAGTGGCTGAAAAAAACATGAATGAATGAACTCATCACACGTGTTTTTAGTCTGAGGCCCTTCCGCTCCAATCTCCTTCTCTCCCATTGCCACACTTCAAAGACACCTCTGGGGAGAGGCTTCAAAACGTACAACATTACAGGCTTTTTCAGGACTGCCACAGAGGCCCAAACCAGCCAAGAAACAGAGAGAAAGTTTCTCTTCAGCTATTTGTTTTAAAGTTGGTTCTGTTCACGAGTAAGAGATTCCTCATGTCATTTGTTCTCCCTTTACCTGGCCTCACTTTTATCTTCCACCCCATTGTTGCACTTCCCGTTTGCTTTTTCTCTGTTTGTGTTATCCCTCTTCACTTTCTTCTCCCACTCTTGCTTCATCCTGTCTTTACCTTTGCAGTGGGCTCAAACAGAGGAGCTTAAATCATATCAGGGATGGGAGCTTTGCCATGCGCCATCCATTATATTGAAGTACTGCTGCAGTGTTGTCTCTTTTCTCATGTTTTTTTCATATTTCAGCTTTTGTCTCCATTAATCCCCTCCTTTCTTCACCCCTCTTTCTGACATTAACTCAATTTCCTACACCATACTCATTATCTCCCCATTGCATCTGCTCTCTCCCCTGCTGTTACACCATCACCCCTGTCTCCTTTCCTTGAACCACCAACTCTCTATTTCAACTTCTTCTTTTCTTTACTGTCAACTTTAGCTGTCTTGTGTATCCTCACACCTCTTGTCTCTCTCAACTAAAGCCCAGTTTGTGTTCTTTTCTTTTTTACTTTCCGACTGCTTCCTTGTACCTCCAAGAGTTGCAGCAGCAGCCAACACACACTGATTGAAGTGGATGACATCAAAAGGTGTTCCCTAACATCTCTCTCACCGTGTTCACCTCTACTCTGCCTTTGTTTCTTTTCCAGGAATGGGTGACAGCCACTGACCTGCTCATCTCTTTGGACAGGCTTAACACCTTTGGAGACGAGTTCTTCAAGGACGCTAAAGTGTTGCGCTCGTACTTCTATGCCATCTCTGATTTCTCTGTGGGTGGCAGGTAAGAGACACCAGAAAATGTGCCATCCAGGATAATGTCACCCTGCATAGCCAACACTCTTTCTGAAATGTTTAACCTTGAGCTTCATCTCATGAAACTGCAGTTGAGCCAAAAACCAAATGAAAACTCAAAAGCTTTGTGTGACCAAATGTATTTTCTTTGTGCCATGGTGTTTTTTTTTGCCTAAATAATTTAGAATTTCCGGCTTCCAGCAATCTCAAACATAATGGAACACAAACCCTGTCTATTACATAGCATTCATGTAATACTAATTGGCTTTAGCTCTAATGTGTTTTCGCAGAAACAAAACTCCTGCCTGAGGAGGTAGGGTGGGTGGTTGGGCATATAAAGCACAGATTTCGAGGCTAAGGCCCAGGCTTTATGTCCTCTGACTCACATATTGTTAGAATTAGGCTCATGAAACAATTGGTTAAGGTTCGGAAAAAATTATGGTTTTGGTTAAATATTCAAATCAGCAAATCAGCAAATCAGAAATCAGCATATCTCATCTGGTGCTTCAAGTTAGCTTTGCCTTTTTTCAGTATTTAATTGGGGTGGGGGATTCATGTAAGAATCAAGATTCTTATCTTCTTAGATTCACAACTTCCAAAAATCAATTTTTAAAAACATTATTTTCTACAAAATTGCTGCTGATGGACAGTAATCCTACACAGTCAAAGATGTGTCAAGAAAAGTACTGCAAAATACAAGTTTCACAGTGTTGTTTTGTGTACAATTTATTTTTGAAATTGGAAACTTTCTGAGAAATCAAAAGGCAGCTAGCCTAAACCTGTTATGTAACAGGCAGCCTTTTTATTTTGTACTTTGAACTTCTTATTCCTGAAGTCACTGAGAATTGAGAAATACTAAAAACTAAAATGCCACAACCTTTTTCACGTTCATTCAGTGTGAACATAAAATGTCCTTCCCGGCAGTGTTAGCTTTCCTTCAAAACGTAACTGAATATGCACGTTGTATATGAACATCATTTCCAGGGGACAGTGTAACACATGGATACTGTATGTGTCCAAAGCAAGACCAGCAATTAGCACCATATCCTGAAAAGCTGTTTGCAAAACTGATAAAAAATAACAGTTTGCTGTCTGCCATGTTGCCATCAGATGAGAATAAACCAAGATAATCCTCCATCCTCCTTCTACTGCCTTTGGTTTATTACTCAAAGTAATGAGAGAGGACGTGGTGCCAAGGACCAGGCTGCACCTTGGCGCTACAGATAGGAGTGGACGATTAAGTAGTTGAGATGAAGCCTTCGGACAGAATATAAATTTGATCTGACACATGTCATAAACGCTTAGGATCACAGCAGCGACAGGACAAATTACCCACCAATGCCACAACACCTGGGGGAGAGACCCACATGTTAGCCTTGTGCTTTCTGTATGAGTACACATGCCTTCACACCTCGCCAAGTTGGCCAGTCCTACTCCCAGATGCTGTAAATTATACAGAGATTTATACAGAATATCAATGCAACAATAACCCGAGGTGGACTGCTACCGAACTAAATGTGGCAGAATTGCGGTGGCAACAATCCCCATATATAAAAATGCTGTTCATGCATCTTTTCATTCTGGTATAACATGAGGACTCAATATATTACACATCACTTTTTTTGAACTGCACATATACTGTCTGTACAGTTCAGGTCACCTCCGTCACATTATATTCAGTTAGAATTATCACCGAGCAGCTCACGTCTACTCTAGCAGGAAGATCAGATATGTGGATTGGAAGCATTTTGCACGAGGTTGTTGTCGTCTCGGTGACAACAGAAATAACTGGGTCTGAGCCTCAGGCAAGCATACGTCTGGATCCAGGACAGCTGGCTAAATTTGACAGAGGCTGCCACTCAGCGACAAGTCCCCGTCCCCTATCACAGCCACTTGACAAAACCCGATGACACTGCCAGGAAATATTACACACAGGAGAGGGTAGCTGCCTCCCTGCTTCAGAGGAAATTATAGGCTTTACAAATGTGCATGGGGAGAAAGGAAATGAGCAGATATCAGCTACTGATATGAAAATGGACTTAATAAATCCTGTTTATCACAATTATTTACATATGTACTTTTTGAAACCTTTATAAAACATACACTAATTTGAAGATGCACACAAAAAGATAGAAAGTAAAGATGGGCATGCACGTAGGTAAACATTGAAAGCACACGCTAATACTCACGGAGACACATGCTTGCTGTTACTCTTGGACAGTGTGAGCGTATTAGCACTGAGTGCACAGTTGAATAGTGCAGTTGCTGAAGGGAAATGAAAACCCCACCTCATCTCAAGCCATGTTTATGCCCGTGAAAGATAATAGGAAGTGACAACTCCTTACGGTGGAAATAGCCTCTCACTTTCCTGTCTCCTCTCTGCGTTCTACTCCATTCACTGTGTGCATAAGTGTGTCTACACTTGAGTCAGTGAGGAGAAGAAAAGAGTGTATAGGAAAGGTTGTACTTGCATCCTTTACATAACTACAGTATCTGTCTGTGTTTCCCCTCAGATGTAAGTGTAACGGTCACGCCAGCGAGTGCGTCGAGAGGGAGCATCAGAGCCTGGTATGCTCCTGCCAGCATCACACGGTGGGAGATGACTGCCAGAGATGTCACCCATTTTACCAGGACAGACCCTGGGCCAGAGCCACGGGGGACTCTGCCAACGAGTGTTTGAGTGAGTAGCCTGCTTCTGTTCCTGTGTCACAAAGCCAGCCTCCTGCAAAACCCACAGGGAGGTGTTGAATTCAAGTGACAAGTTCAGGCTGTCAAAGGTCCCATAAAATCCATCAGTGCATCACCTTACATCATTCCTCTCGTGCAGCTTTTGCATTTGCTGCATGAGCAAGTAAATACTGACAGTCAGGATGGCAGTCAAGTATTCATAGAAATTGAACTTCATTGATTCCTATTATGCTGTTAACTGAATAGTTTTATTATGTTACATTGTGCAGCATTTGTCTGCCACCGCATCTCCATTATCACTTCTGGAGCAAAAACACACAGTAATGACATTTACTTTTAATTTAATTCATTGATTTTAAAAAGCCTGCATTGTAAAGTCTATAAATATTGGCTCATTGGAAGATATGTGTACATTCAAATTAGCTTCTTCAGCTTCTGTTTTCTGTGGCTATCTGCATGTGTGATGAAAAGATACATGCGTTGATTGTATGCACATATGTTTGCAGGCACCCTCCCTTGAGAGCTTCCATATGTATGAATTAGCACGAGCATTATCAGGTTTGGCTCATCACACTGTGCACGAATGCTGCTGAGGATGAATTGTAATTGGCTGAGGGATAAAAACCATAAAGGAGAGTGGCTCACAAATTGTATTTGTTTTTTTTTTTTGCTGAATTCTATTAAGCAGCAAGCTTGTTTTAATTACTCTTACTCTTGGTTCCAAGCAGATGGCGTCTTAAATAGAGTACTGCACCCAACTTAATCAATGCGGTATATTAATAAATAAATACACACCATATAAAAGAGACACAGAATGTGGAAACATAATAATGAATGCTCAGTGTAATTGCACATCTCTATTTGGCATGAAACTCATTTTGCCTTAGTTTGCCCCACCGACCTTTTATATTTCCCTGTCACCGGAACATACTCTCTGTGACACAATACTAAATGCACCACATGGTAAAATATTAACTAAATATTTTTTCGACGAACTTACAAGCTGTAGAAATTAAGCAGTTTTTATGTTGAGGTCATAAACTGGGTTATATTAGAATTTATAGACAACTGTGTCATCCCAAGGTTAGAAAAGTGTTTATAAGGATTATAAAACATTTAGCATAGATGAAATGTTGCAATACAGTTTTTGAAAGAAATTTCTTCAGAAAATTATCTCAAATTGTGCCTAATTTTGCGTTTTATGTTGGGCAATACAAAAGTTGAAGGTCAAGGAAAACTGTATTATCCCCAAGGGGCAATTTATTGTACAGCCAGCAGCACCACACACAACCATCAGACACGTTGAGTATTAAAAATGATAAATACAACATAGCATACAACATAATATTACCGTGCATTGTTTAGAAGAGCAATGGCAGTCAGGTCGGCAGACTGTATCTGCAGCCACACGGAAGCAACGTAAACTCCCTGGACAGAGGATGGCTGGGATCAGCCAGGACTGACTGGGCCTTTATCAAGATCCCAGCCTGATACAAAGGGCTCACATCTTTAAGGGTTATGTCTGCATTTTTGCTGCATATCTTGACAATATGCTGCAGCCTGTTTCTGTTTTTAAGGGTAACTGACCCATACCAGCTGATAAAGGAGAACTTCAGGACAGATTCAATAAAACAAGAATAAAACATTTTCATAAAAGTGTTGTCCATGATAAGGTTACTTTCACACCTGTAGTTCTGTAGTTTGACCAAACGAAAAAATGATCCATTGCTGCATTTTAGTTCTGGTCTGGTTCTCTTTCACAAACAAACCGAGGGGAGTAAACATGACTGACAGGAAACTCGCTCATTGGACAGCTTTGCACCAGGACTCTCGTGGGGGCTGACAGAAATGTATGCAGAACTGATTATAAGCATTATTAATATTATTAGACAGAGTGGTTTTTTTTCACTTGTTCCTGATGAGGAGGGAGTGGATGCGTCCACAGAGAGAAGAAGAAGTTCTGCACCCGGCGTCTTTTTCACAGCCCTCACACTGTCTTCACTGCAAATCAACACAAACCGGTAACGCTCCCCTTATTACTGTGGGATCGCGTTGCCGTGGTTACCAAAATAAACAGGGCCCATACAGATCAATAATACGATCACTTCCTGAACACATGTCACGATCAGCAGATGGATCTATTAATCGTATAGCATTTGAAACATGCTAACAATGCTGTGTCTCTACTTTTAAGATAATGTATTTTGCTGTGCTGCTTACAGTGTTCACATGCAGTCACGTTTGTTACTACCAAGAGGTGAAACAATGTCGAGATGGTCCCGCCCCTCTACCAGCTAGTTATGGGAGAGATGTCTTCATGTTAACTAATGCAGGCTGAGCTGTCAGAGGTCTAAGGTGTGAAACATTTGTGGGCTTGAGCGGGCTGAGACCATTTGTTATACCTGATATCAAGTTTGGGGAGGAGCAGCAGTAGCAGCATCATTTGCAGTGTGAGACTGGTTTAACTGCATGTAATTGTAGGCTACTCTGAAATAAGGCAGAAGGGGTAAAGTGCATTTTCAGAATATATAAAGCAGGCTGAATCGAATAGAGGGAACATGATCTTTGGCTTTGCAGGAATTGAGAGAAAAAGCAAACAGGGAATCATTTATGGCATTATTTTTAGAGCATGCATTACATTTGCTGAACTTCGATATTTGTGATATGTGTGCTGTTTCTGTTAATGTATTTGCTTATGTTTGCTGTTTACATAGCCTGCAGTGTATCCACCTGCCATTGTTTACTGTAGTGTGTATGTGTTTGCACATGGAATGATGTGCGTGTTTTGTTATGAATCGGTTTTGACCTGGAAGAATCCATAAAAAAAATCCATATAGATTAATAGAGCACCAGCAAGGTATTGTATATCACATACCTTGTGTAATTAGATCTATAACCCTGCAGCAAGAAGATCAGTGATTAGAATAAAGTCTGCTTGCTTAATGCTAATCTTTCTTTGTATATGCTAGTACCTTCTATAGTGATGATCACAGTTTTTTTTAATTATTATTCTTGCAAAATATTTACTGCATTTACTGTGAAAATAGCAGTGTTACAAAACAACAGCATCATTTAAAGCTAATTTGCATATTGTGTACATCTTCAACAGTGTGGATATAATTAGTTTCACACACCAATACAGTAACCAGAAAAACCAGAATGATGAAAACTGTAATTCATGTATTAAATAATGTAATATAAGTGTTGTTATGATAGCAATTGAGTACGGCGACAGTAGCTCAGTCGAAGGGGACTTGGCTAGGGTTGCCGGTTCAAGTCCCCACATTGACCAAGTATGAAATGTGGTCTAGTAGCTGGTGATAGTGCTTCAACTAACAATTATTTTCATCATCGATTAATCTGCCAATTATCTTCTCAATTAATTGATTAATCATTTGGTCTATAAAATGTCATAAAATAGTGAAAAATGTTCATCCCAGTTACTCAAAGTCCAAGGTGATGACGTTAAATACCTTGTTTTGTCAGTCCAAAACCCAAACATATTCCGTTTAATATGATATAAAACAGAGAAAAGGTGGATATCTCCATATTTGAGAGACTTTTTGCATGAAAAATTACTTTAACAATTAATCAATGATCAAAACAGTTGGTGATTATCTTTATGTCGAAAGACTAATTGATTAATCGACTAATCGTTGCAGCTCTACTGGAGAGGTGCCAGTTTGCCTCCTGGGCACTGCCGGGGTGCCCTTGAGCAAATCACAGAATCCCCAACTGCTCAGGGCGCCATCATCTGAGGCAACCCCCTGGCTCTGAAAATTGAATTTCTCCTTGTGGGATGAATAAAGTGTAGCTTCTACCTTCCTTCTTCTTCTTCAAAACATTTTACTCAAGCACAGTGCAGCAACAAGTGACAACACAACAACAACAACACCAGAACCAGAGATATAGTTATGTATATGGTGCACTCATGCAAATAAAAGGCAGCACCTAATTCACAAACACTTTGCAACATCGACTCCAATTATTGTGGCACAAAAAAAAAGACATTTTGAAAGGTGGTGCTAAGTCAAAACATGTGCAGTGCAATTTTGTTGGCTATTTACAATGACTGCTATTGCTGCTGATAGAAGCTGACAATTTCCGACAAATCTGGCACAAAATGTCAAGTGTCTCATTCAAGCAATATTTTAGCAAATAATCTTTTAGCAGGGAGAATAAACTATTACAGACTCATGACCTTTTGGGGCTTAGAAAATCATGGAGAAAAAAAAGCCTCTTTAACTCTTAAAAGTGTAAATCCTCTTCATCATGCTCTTCTTGCAATAAAACAACAAAGCTAACTGTGGATTTGAAACTTACTACTCAAATTTGTAGTTATCTCATTTCAAATAACTTAACTTTGCAGCCTCATACCACATACAGACATCCTGGAAAATCCAATTGCAGCACACTGTTTATAAAATGTGTGTTTATCTCCGTCAGTGCAGTATGTGTTTGGATGTTTGTACATGCAAATCAAATGAATCAAGCATCACATTTCTCAAAGGTTCTGCATGTCAGAACAAGATAAAATAATGTAGTTGGTGACTGAAAATGTATATCAACCAGAATGCCTGAAATAGTCAACAAGCACAGTAATTCAAACATGTAAAAGTAACCCCTTTGGTGACCCTGATGGAGTGTGTGAGTATAATGCTTTTGTCAATTAGGCAAATTAGCGTAGTCCTCCCACGTGCTGACACTACATAAACCTACTTTAGTGATGCAGTATGATTCCTTTCCTTAATATTTCTATTCCGTATCTATTAATCCTGATAGATAAAAAGATGTCTCTAATACCGTAGTAGTATATATCCTGGCCATTAAATACAGCTGCGTTTCAATTGTGGTTATTGTCTTTTTTATTAGGCAGACAGCTTCCGATTTTGAACTTCTTTCAAAGAGCAAAAGGACGAACAGCAGTGACAATCATGTGTGATTATTGCAGCTATCTTTGCTATTGTTATTGTGTGTGAATAGTAGTAGCAGGTGGTAAATGGAAGCTTCAGGGGGGCTTTTTATGTGAGTGTTTCAGTGTTATGTGAACATGTGTGGTTTTTACCTATCAGTCACAAAACGTGATATTGGAAGGCCAATTTTGTTTTGCTTGCTGTTTGCTCTGTGGTCTTAAAATAGATGTGGAGAAATATGCAAAGGATCGGTTGTTTGTGAGTTTATGTGTGCGTATCGGGGGTGAAATGGGATGTCATTATCATCAAGATTCTCCCCCTCTGAGACTGAAATCATTTATAGCCCGAGCAGGTTGCTGCGGGTCTTCATGATTTCCGTTGTTTGTTTGATGTTGTCATCGGCTTAGCCTGAGGCTGTTCCAGTAAGAACACACTTTAAATCTGTTCTTGCTACTGATTTAAGGTTGAAGGCTGCAGCTGTAGCTGGGAGACTATGATCTTTTTTTTTTTTTTGAATATCAATATTACACTCATAATACTGCAGATACTTATCATCTTAGCCTCCCGGTAGTACTCATAGTGTGAAATATGTAGACTAGACATAGAAGATGTAAGCCTAAAATTTGGTTTAATCTCCTCTTGTATTTTTCTTTTGGTTTCTCATGTTTGCTTTGTGAACTCGTAAGGCAAGGCAAGGCAAGGCAAATTTATTTGTATAGCACCATTCATACACAAGGCAATTCAAAGTGCTTTACAGA
>JAOVVB010024508.1:0-15928 GCA_028570985.1 Heterobranchus longifilis | reverse complement strand
CCATGAGTGAATGTTTATATCCTCCTGATGAGCATGTGCCTTGCATGGTAACCTCTGCAGTGTAAAGCTCATTGACAAAGACTAGAAAAGCGCTATATAAGTACACTCCATTTACCATTTACCATGAAAAATCACTCACACAATTAATCGATTATCAAAATAGTTGGCGATTAGTTTTCTGTCGATCGACTAATCATTGCAGCCCTAAAGTCTATATTGTCCAGAGCTAGGAGCAGAATTATATGATCGTTGGTGAGCAAGTGCTGTCCTGTATTTTCAAGAAAAACTCCTCCAGGAAAGGTCCTGGAAAATTACTTCTTGAAAATACACCCCCATCATCCCCACTCTCTCCTCCTCCTCCTCATCTTCCCTCTCTGCACTGATTTCACCGTCACTCTCCCTGCTTACCTTTTCCATTCTCTGCACGCTTTCCCCACCATCCCTCCCATGTGTCTCACCTCCACCACTTGCCCTCTTATTCTGTATTTCCTCCATCCCTTTCTCTCTCTCTCTCTCTCTCTCTCTCTTCCTCCCTCGTTTGTCTCCCTCACTCTCACACCTCTGATCCCTCTGACTCTGACCCTGCCTCCCCTCCACCAGATCTGTCCAGAGTCAAATTGATGAGGTACGAGGACCCCGTGCTGGGGCCTCGCCGGGTGCCCATCCTGGGACACGAGGAACAGGGCAAGCTGCCCATCTCCAACAAATCTGTGTTCAACATCAATCTGGAGGAGAAGAGGGTCACTCTGGCCGACAACGGCCTCACCGTGGACATCGGGGACACTCTGGTTTATCTGGTTCATTAGAGTAACACACACACACACACACACGCACACAGGCACACACACACACATGGTGGGCACATTCAGCAGAGAATTATTTGTAAAAGGTTCAAATGCATCATGAAATGCTGCAACATAATGGGTAAACTCAAAGCCATAGAACCATGACTCAAACATACATGTATGTTTCATAATTCATGTTACTGTACTGCACCATTTGCTGCTGCACGTGGTGTTAGCTTTGACAGATGCACAGGTTCTCATTGTTTTGCACCTTTTTCACTGTTTAATGTCACCTAAGGGAATATCTGAAACTAATGGGACCTTAAAAGTTTGCTTCTATCCTCCCTCTCTAACAACAAAAAAAAACGCACACAGTTGCAGTACATTTAGATCTGGCTTCGGTCTGCACAAAACAGACTATTGGGTCTTTTAAATTAGGTTCTTTAATGGTGAAAAAAAGCAACCTAAACTTTCCCGGGTTTGGTGTGGGAGTATAACACCAGAATTTGTATTCTGTAACGTAATTTCGTCGTCTGGTTTAAATGGAATCTCGTCATTTTTTTCTCTATGGGCCACTCTTTCCCCGTTTGATATGACACATAATACATTTCCTCAAATAGTGGCCGAATAATGGCCGGGGGTATGGGCGACACAAATAATGGCAGAGAAAAAACACAAGGGTGGATTTCCATCGCTTTTACTTTAATAGATTCAACGCTATGATCACGCTATTTTCAACTTCAATGTTCCTTGTTGTTCTGGATTATTCATCTAAAGTGTTATTGTCCAAAACAAACAGAGGTAATTAGAAATAAAGGCATGCCTTCGAACACAAGCCTGCTTTTAAAAAAAAAAAAAAAAAAAAGCCTGCTACCCTCTGTAGTTGAGGTAAATAAAGGCCCCGGTCACAATTTGAGGAAATATGGTAATCGACCGTCTGTATAATGAATGCATTTTCTGAAGGCTGTGAACAAACATCCACCACCATGTCCTTTCTTGTCGCCGGTCAACCACTTATTTTATGTTATTACATTGTGCGGCTGCTCCTGCATCCTCCTGAATGCCTGTTGTTTTCATATAGATGGTAATGTGTCTGCTGTGTTGTTTTATACATCGAAGAAGAGGCAGGTCATTCCCTCTTGCCTGTCAGACAGCTTTCCTATTTTCTAGCAGCGGATGGTGCTTGTCTGACTCTGCTTTCCAGAGAAATAATAAAACCTATGAAATATTCAGCCTCCTTGTTTATTGTTTCTCGCTCTTCTCTCCGTGCTGTGTGTAGGACATAAAATAGAGACTGTTTTTACCCCCAAGAATAAGTCTTACGTGTCACGGTTTTGGTCAAGACATTGGATTTTTGACCCGAAAGTGTAGAGATGCCGATGATAATCTTTGGGTGTGTTGGTGTGAGCAGTCGTCTTATGAGGACGATGTGCTCAAAGTGTAGCTGTGAGGGGTTAGAGGTCGGAAGAATTCAGCATAATGACCCCTGCAGGCAATGTTTATTGGCGACTTGGAGTGAGGAGATGCACAGCAGATGGAATAGCCAATAAGCTCATTCAGTTGACTGAATAAATAAAATATTAGCAAAAGTAAAATCGTTTCTTCTTATCATTTGGGTCAAGATGCTCTTAAAGGAAAAGTTCAACATTTAGAGATATATACTTATTCATTTTGTTGTTGAAGGGCTGGGATGGCCGACCTGCCTGTTTTTAAATGGCCTGCAGTGAATTTAAGAAATATATAGGCTGCTAGATCTTATTTTGTACCCAGGCTTTTATTTTGCACTGTTTTTGAACACTTTTATTTGAAGTTTTTGTGGAATTATCTGTTTTAAACTCTTGGCACACAAACCAATATCTTACCATATCTGCCTGTTCTGTTTGTTACATCTTAATAACGGACTTACAGATTTACACATAACATCATAATATTTTAAATTGACACTTGGGCCATGCACTGCATTCAAGTTTAAAAGTGTGAATTATTTTAATTTAACATAAGAGCAGACACAGAGATATATTTTGTAATATGTGAGTGTTAAACTGTTTAGTAGTGTTGTGTAGTTATTTCGATAGAAAATGAATGTTTTTATGGCACATGGGGTTTTCTGGTCTAGAAACACTTATTTTCTTGCTCGTTGAAAACTACGCATTTACTATTGTTTGGCCCGTGACTCCTTATATTTTTCTGTATATGGCCCACAATCAAAAAAGTTTGACCTCCCCTGTTGTAGATGATTTGATGGGGGATGCCGTCCCCCTTCTATCTATACTAGTAGCAGAGAGAGTGCAGGGCAGAGGGGTTATTTAGTTGAATGTCTAGTCTGCCTGACTCATTGATCCTTTATCTGACTGAGGTTAGAATTTATGGCCCCGACCATGGCTGTGAAATATCACTAGGCCTAACCTCACTGTGCTGTGCATTGATAAATCCACGGCGCTGTCCGTGGTGCTGATGTAGTTTTGTAGTCTTGCCCTTTTGTCAGTTTCCTCTTGGATCTATGTAAATTGTCTGGGTAGCCTCTAGGTCACCCACCTGTTTGTATGCAAGTTACCAGCAGCAGCCGGTTAGCTTAGCTTAGCATAAAGACTGGAAGCTGGGGGAAACGGCTAGCCTGGCTCTGTCCAAACTAAGGTAACAAAATCTGCCTACCAGCACATCTTAAACTCACTAGTAGTTTTTGTAATCCCTGCAAAAACCGAAGTGTAAAAACAAAAACACGCCCTTTTTCCAGCAGTTATGTACCAGCCAGAGGTGGGACCAGTCTCCACTGGTTGCCTGGCAACGGGTCCCAGTCAAGAAAGTCATCTAGCGCTAGCTTAGAGTTAGCGTTAGCTTACGGCAGGAAAGCAAAGAAGCTATTTACCAAAAATTTTGATCTTTTTCTGAAATCAAATCTTGTGGAACTGACATGATATGTGAAGAAAAAGGATGTTTGGAGCTCAACTTGTAAGTAAGTGAATCCAGACTGTTTTCAGTTGTTTTGACACGAGCTTACCTGTGTGTTTAAAAGTGATCTTTTTTTTCTTTCCTTTTGAATTATTATTATTGTAACACAAAATAGGCTGCATTCATATCTCTCAGTTTCAGGACTGTTGCAGGGGTTTGGCTCTGCCCATAGAAACTCTGCCTTTTGGTCTCTGTGGTTTTTCTGCTCCAAAAGGCTTTTGGGAGAATTACTTCAGGGATCACTGTTAGTCAAACTGCCAATAATCAAATGCAAATTCCAGAAAACGTTCATTTCCCATTCAACTGTAATCCTTGTTTTTAAATGACTTTCTGTGATAAGAATTGATGTTAATACATTGTCATGATCTTGAGAAGGAGCTAAAGGATGTGAAAAAAGCATCCACTTTTCATCTACTACATGCGTCTCCATACTTTGGGCTGTGTGTGAACTGCGTGAGCCTTCAAACCCAAGATAGTTTCACTACATGTCGTTTCACCACGTAAAGCTCCCCACACGTTTCCCACTCACACACAATACGTACATCAGTCTAAAGGTCATTGTCAGAACACAGGAAATGCACAAATACAGACAATCCCGTCTTATACACATGAACCACGGGTGTTTCTTTGTGCATATTTCTCTTCAGCTCTTCACTGTACGACTCTGTGTTTCTGCCTTAAGGGTAAGTGTAACCGTCTTTTTAAATACATCAGTTTGAATGCCATGGGTCAAACAAATTGTCGGAATTGAATTAATGGCTTTTCTCATATCTGTGCACATTTTGCATGAGCAGTGTATCTCTGTTAGTAATCATGTAAATAAATAATGACTTATTACAAGATTTCAGCCTGACCTGCTGGTGTTTGTGTTAAGCGTATGCATGCATTCACATCTGATTATTTTATGGCAGACGTTCATGTCCATGCACCCTGATGTGTATCTGCCCTCTCTGCATTTGCAGTGTTAGCGGGGGGGCGCAGTAAAGTCACAGCCAGAAGACAACTACAAGACTTATCTCTGTCACACAGCTTCTGGCCGAGCCATCCGACTGCTGGTTTATCTGCTCCGACACACACCCTCTCACTGGGGAAGTGTCACTCCGCACCCCCCTCCGCCTCCTCATTCCTGCTGACTCCCTGCTCACCCTCTCTCTCCTCTCTCTCCTCTCTCGCCTCACCCCTCTCTGGATGCCAGTAGCTTCTAGTCATGGAGCAGACGACAGTCACACACCAGTAAGTGTTTTGTTTTTTTGTCCCTATACCAGCACACACTGTTGTCACCACTGAGCACAATAGAATTACAGCAAACGGCTCACTTATCTCATTCTGCTTTTTTTTTAATGCTGCTGCCGTGTTTCCTCTTAATGTTTTTTCTTCTTTTATGTCTCTATGATAATTGATGGTACAAATTAACCAGGAATATTTCATAAAGCAGAGGTTCTCTGTCGTTTTTTCAGCCGAGGGGGGGCCCTCTATGGAGGACGGAGGCTGCCTAAATAAAAAATATTCATAAATAAATACGTTTGGGGAAATATAAAGGGAAAATAACAAATGAGTATATTTTAAAAATACATTTAGAATAAATAAGAAATAAAGGCAAAAATAAATAAATAAATTAGAAAAATAAATACATTCATTAATTTGTTAATAATATGGAGGACATACGCTGCTAAAATAAAAATGTAGGCATTAATTAATTGATAATTGATTAGTTCCTTTTTTGTTTACCGTTGTATTAATTTCCATATTTTCTTTCTATTTTTTACTTTTATATATTTATTTTTAAATGTATTTATTCATATTTAAGTTTCTTTTTTATTATTTTATTATTTTTTGTTTTGTTATTTGATATTTGTTATTCAATTTTAAATGTAATCATTTATTTATAATTTTCCCTTTGCACTTTCCCCTTATTTATTTCCCCAAACTTGTTTATTTCTGCATTTAAAATTTTTTTTTTATTTCGGCAGCTTCCGTCCTCCAGACCCCCATCTGATAAGATTTTTATTTTTAGATGTTTTATTAGTTTAATAGTTATAAATTCTTTCATTGTGTTAAATAAATGATTCCCCTTTTTGCTGGGGACCCCCTGAAACCTCCTCAAGGACCTCTGTGGGTCCCCGGACCCCACTTTGAGAACCGCTGTCTTAAAGGTCTCATATTGTAAAATTGAGATTTCCATTTTTTTTATTTTTTTTTATATAAAGCAGATCCAGGTGCTGTATAAATACTGCGAAAGTATCAAAGCGCTTAATCCACAGAGAAAATGAACCCTGTATTCAGAAACTATGTCTTTAAAAAAGCCTTCAGGACTTCTGTAAGTTTGTGATGTCACAACTACAGTATTTATAGGTAGAAAGTGCTGCTACAGTGCTGTTACAGTCATTCCTTGGCGGTGTAGAGACTCCAAGAGAGCAGATGCAGAAGACCCGGAAACACTGACCAATCAGAGCAGACTTTTTCAGGAGTGGCGCTAAAAAAACAGGAGGGTGAATACAGGGATATTCAGACAGACAGTATGAGAAAAATAAAGTGTTTTTTAAGCATGTAAACATTCTAGTAGAAAAAAGTATGAACTTAATTTTGCCTTCACTAAAATGTGCAGTGATAAAATACTGCTGAAGGCCTTAATCACTTGAATGCAAGAATAAATGCTGTACAGCAGCAGGATAATATTAGTGGTGGATATTAGTGTAATTGTGGTGGCATGCTGCTAAAATTACACAGAAGGCCAGCTGAGTACAAAACATGGTGCTCTAGGAAAATTAAATTAGCTGAATGAATGCAATTAATTAAAAGTCTGCTTACAGGAAAGCAAAAAAAAAGACTAATTTTCTAATTTGAGATTCTTAATATTAAGCCTGCAGTTGAGTATCAGTGAGAGGCTTGACAAGCCGTGGTGAATTGATCAACTATCGATCTAAAAACAGACGCGTGACCAAATCTAATTTCAGACCGAGGCTGTCAGTCACCGAAGCCTCAGCAGCAGCAGCAGCAGCGTTTCAAGAGCAGGAAGTGAGGAGCTTCACCGCAGGAAGTGAAGATGACTTGAGGTTAAACGACGTCTGTGCAGTGACGGACCCGGTGCTCACACAGCCCGGCCTGGGCGTCACCACGACAACCATCACCACCATCACACAGACGGGAGGAGGCTGGAGCACCGGCCTGTTTGACGTGTGCGGAGACAAGACTACATGTAAGATGGAAACACAGAAACTGTGTTCTCAGGAGCACAGGGCTCTCACACTCCGATCACAACTTTATCACTCTGTTATTCCTTCTGTGTAACTTTCATTCTTAGTTTAGAATCGCACCTGACAGAAACATTTAAATGGGATTTGTGTCTGCCACAAGCAAATGCACATCACTCTCACACAGACAATGGACCTCATGCAAGAACCGGATTTGTTGAATGATTTAGTCCAGGGGTGCCACATTAGATTAGGGCCAGCTGCTTTTTTGCATCATATGGAATATTTAAAAACAATCACATAAAATACAATTGTACTCTCAGGATTTTATTTTAAGTACAATACTAATACCTGTACGTGTCATGCACACCAAAAGAAATAAACACATTATTTCCGTCTGCGTAGTTCCTACTTGGTGCGTCTACAAACTGTATAAAAGTGCGGGTATCGTAAGGTGAACGGAGAAAATGCAGAGTAAACTTACTTGATTAACCAATATTGTGTGGCGGGCCACATTATAGTATTTTCAGAGAGAAGCTGGGGGCCATTTGAAATCTGTCCGAGGGCCGCATTTGGTCCCCGGGGCCGGACTTTGGACATGCCTGATTTAGGAGAACGTGCCGCATTCACCAATTTTCTCGTATTTTTAATTTTCTCTCAGGCACGAACACAATTTGCGAGTAGTCCAGACTTATTGCAGGACTTAATGCATTATGCAAGTTATACATTTTTATTTCATTACTTTGAAGCAATTTTGAAAATGGTCAGTGTATCTTTTGGTCATTAAATTTTCCATTCAGAAACGAGTATTAAAAAAAAACAAGTTATTTGATTTTCATTTTAAAATATTCTAATTAATTATTAATTAAATATAAGACGTTTTTCTTTTTCATGGTCAAAAAGGGATGAGCAAAATTTAAAAATGTGTTTTTCATTTTCTATTTCATATAATAAAAAAGTAAAATCACCAGAAAACAGAAACGAAAAAAAAAAAGTTTGTTTTTTCGGTACAATCATCACAAGCAGAAACCAAAAATGGCTCGTTTTTTAAACTTTGGGCAAAAACAAAAAAACACAAATTCAGTTCAATTTCTTCTTTTCTGTTCTTCTCTCAATGTTTCATTTCATTGGTGGGTGGGTCTTCGTTGCCTTCTTGCTTCTGATTGGCTCGTGTGCTCCACAATGATGTTTGCTCTGTACTCTTCAAAATAAAGGTTCTCCCTCTTTGCCTTTAGATTGTGCAATGTCAACACACACACACACACACACACACATATATATATAGAGACAGCCATGCCATTTAGCCTTTAATAATTGATGATTATAATTAAATAATCATTTATTATTATACTCTTACTGAGAGGTGCCACACATCATTTTGTTTTATGACCTACAATGATGTTTTGCCTGTTGAGATAATGCATTATGTTTATTTTTTAAAATGACAGCTCTTCATTAAGTTTTGCTCAAGATAATACCAGTTTCTGAATGTAAAAAAGATACACTGTCTGACTGAAATCCCAGTACAAATGACATTTAATAATTATGTTGACATTATCCTGTTTGACTGCAATTCGAATTATAATATAATTCTAAATGTATTCATGTAGCCTAACGATTTCATCATTCATTTAAATTAGTTATTGATGTTATTTTATAACACTACAATATCAATATGAACTCACTGCTGTTAAAAAGTAAAAAGACTTTATGGATCTCCAAAAGCAGGACTTCAATATGAGACATATGGGGCAGGATGCATTGCCTTATATGGTATTATTGAGGCTTTAATTTATATTTCTCATGAACGCTCATTTACGCACAGTTGGCATTAATCATACACGGGTCATTTACACAATTATCTGAAGTTAGGAGCGTTTGCTGAATCTGACGTGACACCCTCATACAAAAAAAAGAAGAGAAAGTTAAGATAAGAATAAGATCTTCTTGCATGAGGCCCACTGTGCTTCCTCTGTGCTTGCAGGTGTTCTCGGGGCTCTGGTGCCGTGCTGTTTGGACCTGAGTTTAGCTCACCAGTATGGCGAGTGTCTGTGCATGCCTCTGCTGCCGGGATCCACTTTTGCCATGCGAGTCGGGATCAGGGAGCGCTACAAGATCCGGGTGAGTGTGTGTACTCAAGTGCAAAAACACGTTTGTCAAGTGAAGATTTGTTGTTGGAACGTCCTTGAACCCACCGATAAGTAGACTTTACAAAGTGGTTTTAAAACTCCACGATAAATGTAAAACCAACCAGCAGAAAGTAGATAATCAATCCAATAGAGTGCTGCAAGAATGAGTCCTAAAACCTGCAAATGAGTTAATATTTTTGCACTTCTGGTTCCCTCACCTGGAAGTCAATGGGTTTTTTTTAATGGGTTTTTAGTTAGATGTCTGATGTCTGTGGTTAACACAAGCTTAAGAGATTTTCCCATTTTGTTCTACAACATAAAATATGTCACTAAATAATGAATTTTGAAGTTTTTACCTGTCTTTAAAAATGGTGTTTGCTGAATGAGACTGCAGAGGTTGTCGGGGACATTAAACGTCACCGTCAGCTGAGTGGTGACGGTGAGTCCTGCGACTCTGGTGTAGTCTGTTTATATCCTAACATTTGCTTTTTACTTCTGCTGATTGCATTTACGCTTTCAAATCATAAAAGTGGTGTTCATTTCTGCCATGCAAAGGCAAAATATCTTACATTGAAGATCTGCTCTATCATGAGCACAAATATCATGTGTCTGGAGAAACCAATAAGGCAAAATCCCCTAACTTCACTGAAGGTTCTCTGGCTTTGTTTACCCACACATAAAGTTACTGTTTCCCTGTGATTAAGTTACAGTGTTTTTTCTCTCTTTATTCTCTGTCATACACTGAAACAAACATCATACTTTATACAGACTGAATAAAGAGGATTTGTTTTAATTCAATACAAATATTAGTTCAACCAGTTTGGTCCTGATGATGTGAGTTAATGTACCATCAAAAGACAATCAAAGTAAAGCTGTTTTAAAAAGCCTACATATTGATTTATTGTTATATCATGAAACTCTCCACTTAATATGAATATCACTGGATTCAATCTAAGTATTATTATCATACTGTATATTACTTACTGTAATCAACAACAAATGGAAGTTAAGGCCTTTTGCCTCATTATTATTATTTTACAGACAATGCAAGAGAACCTTAACTTCTGAATAAGGGTCAAAGGTCAAGATTGAGCTCAAGTTTATCTGTAGATACATTTTTGTGAAGGAAACCAGGACGATGCTACCTACAAAAATACATCATCCCTGCACCACTCGATAACATTACTAAATGCATTCGTAGGTTCACTTTAAAATGTGAATTCCTGTGTGTGTTTTCATGTTTTTTCATGTACATGCAGCTGATGGTTCTGGACCTGCTCCTGCTGCGTTGTTGTGTCTGCACGTGTGCTTCTTCTATATGTGTTTGCACGTGTGTGTGTGTGTGTGTGCCTGTCCGCATGTTTACCCACAGGGCAGTGCGTGTGAGGACTGGACGACAGTGTGTTGCTGTTACCCTCTGGCTGTGTGTCAGATGATAAGAGAGATGAAGTGGAGGATGAAGACGCAGACCTATCATGTGTCCACTGCCCTCGAATGCTCCTGAAGAAACTCCACACAGTAAAAACGAGGCCCGTCCTTTTACAGCGCAGCAGAGACTTGTGACTGAGATCACTGGTACTGTATAGCACAGAAAATCAATAAGGTTTTAAATGCCCCTGGGGATGCCTTGGACAATTAATCAAACTTATCCTCCAGCATTCAAATAAAACTGAAGAGGTCGAACTTTAATTAATAACATAAACAGCAATAAAAAAAAAAAAAAGATCAGAGCTGTAAAGTCTGTAGGGCTTAAAACTGTCTCTGAGGTTTTTGGATTGTAACTGAAACCTGCTGTACCTTTAAACTGCTGTTTAGAGAGGATATTATGAATACATTTAGTAACAATATTCTGCTTTTCTTGCAGAGGCGTGAATTCATCAACTAATGAGTTGGGTGAAAAGCAGGTGGCAAGATGCGCTTATTTGGTTTCACTCGCTGTCACTGTCAGCAAACAGCACTAAACATCTGTTACACTGTAAAAAACAAACACAAAAAAAAAAAAAACAGCTAAAAAGTCTGGCAGCAAAGTTTCCAGATGGATACTGTCAAATTACAGTAAAAAAATAAAAATAAACATGAAATAAACTGTAAAGATACAGAGCAGCTTTTACAGTGAAAATTAATTAAATTGTTGATAAATGTTCATTTAAACATCATTCAAATGTCAAAATGCATTAAAAACAACTACCTTTCAGGTCAATCTCTGTATGTTCAGTGTATTTATTATTATTATTTGTTATTTTATGAAACAGCCCAGTCTATCTAAAATAATGAAATTAAAATATATATTTTTTCATGTACAATAACTCAGAAATAATGTATAAAAGATGCATTAAGTACATACAACAAAAGGCAAATGTCTGCACATTTATAGTATTGATCCGTCAATTTAAAAAGTTACTACATTTTAAATTGTTCATTTGACAGTGAAAAAACAATTATAACTCTGTCAGACACCAGAAACTTTCAAAAACCAGCCAACTTTTTAAAATTCTGAATATGTTTAACATGCACGCAATTAATTACCAAAAGAGGCAGTCCTCCAACTACTGAAACTGAAGTAGCTTTTTTTTCTTCATCAGGATACAGCCAAAATCAAAGTCATTAAACCCAGTTTACACAGAATATTGTTGGACATTTGATTCCTTGAGGCACGATAACATCTTTTATTATGCACTAAATTACACTGCAAATTTTACTTCAACAAACAACCCCATCCATGATAACATAATTAACAGATTTCTGCAAAAGATCAATTCACCAAAATCCCCCAAAAACTTTTTCTCAGTCACCATTAGTTATATCTAGGCATGCACTTAGTTTCAGTTATATTTGAAACATTGTGATTATTTGTGCTGCTCAAAACAATGAAAAAGTTAGATCTGAATGTATATTATCTAAAACAAAGTCCCCTGTGCAATGGATATTCATTAAAGCTTGCAGACAATAGTTCACAGGGACAGTTTCTTCAATAGAAAGTGATACAAATGAAGTGAGAAAAGGGAATTAAAAAGTGAACTGACCCTTTAGTTTTGTCTGGTATTCCAAAGGTCACAGACATGGCGTCCCTCTCAGACATGAAGGGAAGATGAAGTGGGGAAACATAAAACTTTCTAGGCCTTGAGGCACAAATTGTGAAAATGGGGACATAACTCAACATTAGAGACAATATCTACAGATGAATAAATCTCATTCTCAGCGTCACATTTCAAACTAAATTCAAGTAAAGCCGGAGAAGCACAGAAAGCATGTAGTCGACTCAGTTTGATACAAGCAGCCATTTGGTTTCTTAGGCAATCCTCAGTGGTTTGGAGAGTTTTATTTATTTCAGCGTGTGGGATTGAAACAGTCCACTCAGTATGCAGAACCACTTGTCTGATTACCCGGCAAACAGGCCGCAGCGAAGCTCCGATTACAGCCAACAGTTCAAGTACAGTCTGATGATAATAAAGCCGCATTTCCATATTTCTGATATTCTTTTATCCTTCTGTTTCTTAGTTCACCTCCGGCATTCAATCATATTAATAATCCAGTCCTGATTGCTGTGGTTCCCTGAACCCGAAATGCCAAACCAGCGAGAGCGGATGTGGAAAATGTTATTTCTACACAAAGCAGACGGGTCCTCAAAGGGCAAATATGTAATTTGTTAACTCTTACGCATGTGGTCCCCTACCTGGCAGCCGCTTCAAATGAAACAGGGAAAGAGAGAAAATTGGTTTAGTGTCGAGAGATGTGAGAAATATAATCGTATTTTACATACTGTACAGTACACTGCGTATTAATCTGCTGCGTGAAAATAAATATTTTTTAAATAATTGCAGTTCTACAGACGTGTACATCTCATTCTTATCTGATTATTTTGTTGTTGGTTTTGAGTGTATCAGAAGTCCTCATCCTAAAAGATCCCATATTGTAAAAAGGGAGCTTTTTTATTTATTATAAAGCTGGTCTAGTATGTGAAAGTATCAAAACGCTCAATCCACAGAGAAATGCACACAGCCTGGTGCCTTTAAATGAGCCGTCAGGATTTCCCTAAAGTTGTGATGTCACAACTATACTATATACATGTAGAAAGTGCTGCTACAGTACCGTTACAGTCATTCCTCACTGCAATGACGGTGCAGAGATGCAGAGAGAGCAGATGCAGAAGACCCGGAAACGCTGACCAATCAGAGCAGACTGAGGTTTTTTGGGAGGGGGGGGGGGTCTTAAAGAGACAGGCGCTAAAACAGAGCGTTTCAGGCAGAGGGTGTTCTAGAAACCCAAAATAGATATTATAAACCTGAAAATCAGCATAATATTTCACCTTTAACCAACAGTCAAGTACAGATGGAAGTATCAGAATAATGCCTCTTATGCAAAAGTGATCCATGCTCAGCGAGGACAAATTACTTCCTCGCACCGTACAATCAAACACAGTGGTGTGCATGCTATTTTTGCCTATAAATGCTGCTATCTTTTGTGAGAATATCCCACTTTGCTCTGCATTACGGGGGGATGTCACCTAATAGTTTATGTCTCACTGTGGACATTTTGAATTGTCTATACAGAGGACCAGGAGCAGCCTCTGCTGTGCACATCAAGGAAACATCAGCAAACAGATGTTTGCAATTCACAAATTCCCAGCTGAAAATCATGTTTAAAATAAACTAAAAATATAGCACATACAGAGCCGTAAAACTGTCCAGCATGAGCTACAATAGCTAAAACAGTAGTTGTTTACGAGATCTGTTGCTTTATTTTTTCGTAAAAATATGTTTGTGCAAGTTTCATGACAGCTGTGACAAACCGTAAGTTCCAGATGGCCTCAGCGGTAATAAGATCAGCGATATCTTACTCATGTCTGCATTAGGCTCCTGTGTTTCCTCAGCAACCCTGGATGGATAAATCCTCCTCTGCCTACTGGGGGTTGTTAGTGAGCGGGATCTGCCTGGAGCAGAGCTGCCTCCGGGCACTGTGGGAACATCTTTTCCCTCCCTGTGCAATGACCAAATGTTATTGCTTCAGCGTCAATGGCTTTAAATTGGGTTGGTAAATTGGGAATCTATTTGCTTTGCAAATCAAATACACCCTTAAAATGTCCTACATGCTCTCACAAACTTTATATCTATATTTACATACTTTATTTTAAAACTGCTCCTTCCAAAATAGTGGCTGCCATTACAAGGGAGATTTAACTATCCTCCCAAGACCCCATAAAAGTCTGTTTTTTCCTGCCTAAGCAATACATAATGCATGACTTGTGGCCAGTGTCCAAAGTAAGCACCACATTTCTACTTTTAAAGCATCAGTTCATACACATTTTCTAATTTGGGGTTAATTGACCTTTTAAAGGAGTACTTCATCCTCGAAATGATAATTTGTGGATCAATTACTCCCCCCGTCTGAGAAAACTTCTCACATGCCTCCACGGTGAACGAAGAATCGAAAAACTGAGAAAATCCTTCATGAATTGAAGTAATAGGGGGCCACGTTTAACAACAGCAATCAAAACATCTGTTTACAAACTCATGCAACTCATGCAGTATTATCAAAGTCTCACTGATCCAGTCGTACTTCCCAAACACATGCATTTTCACTAAAACCTTACTATTTACAACACTTCTGCAAAGACAGTCTGCAGCTTGTGCAGCCGCACTGCACATCTGGACTCGTACGGATGAATACTGCGCCTGTTTTCTTCAAGACTTTAGGGTAACACAGAGTGAGTAATTGATATACAAATGGTCATTTTGAGGGTGAAATATTCTTTTAATGCTGTTGCATGGAACAAAACCCAAAATATCAAATCAGTGAATTAACCTTTGCATGTATGTTTAGCATATCACCATAGAAACCACAGTTTTTCTTGGTTCTTTGGTGAAGAAATAATGCAGGACAAAAGTCGTACCATAATGAATTTCTGAATTTGTCTCGTAGGTGCTTGGCACAGAAAGACCTGCACACAAGAATACAATGAATGAAGAAAACTTTCTTAGAAAATGTCTTTTAGATTTATTTATTTTACAGTATTTCAACAGGGCATCTCAAAATAATGCAGCAGGGTTTATTATCTAAAAATCATCTTTGGAGAAAATACATTCATTTTGTGAAATGCTTGCTTGTCTTTTTGGCACATACTATAACTATGTAAACAAATGGCACAGGCATGTAGCATTCTCATAAACCGTTCGTATAATATCATACGAAAAGTACTGCACAGCAGTTTGTGAATATCATACGAACATGTGTCCCGTTTTAAAAACATGTCCCGGTCGCATGACAGACACGTCATTAACGTTGCGATTAACAAAACGACTTGGTATGGTTAGTAACAAAAACACTGGGATTATAATAACATTGCATTAAAATTCCTACTTCTGTTTTAAATAGATGTGATGGTCGTGTGACACACAGACTCAAACTCTGGTCTCCTGGGTGAAAGTCCTGCATGTGATCGTGCCACCCAGAGCGTGTCTTTGTGTAATTTAAACATGGGTCACATGTCTCACAATTACGTGCTTATATGTACGAATTACAGTGGATTACTTTGCATTACAGGGAATGAGACCGGCTGCACACATTAATGCTGAGCCAGTATTGATATCTGTATTTTGTATTTTGTATATGTATATTTTGTTGTCCATTGTGCAATGATTGATGTAAATATTTTCTTTTGTTGCATGTTTTTAACATTTTGTGAGCGTTAGAGCATTTTGCAAACAGAATGTGTCATTTTGCCCGACGACTTTCAGTTCAGTTTACTTCTGAATGGACTGAATGTGTTCAGGCAAATGATGAAAAACTGTACAACACACAGTCTGGCCTGACGTCATCTCTGCCTAGATACACCTCCACGCCTGAACCATTAGGGGGCAGCGTTGCCCTGGATCTG
>JAOVVB010024499.1:0-15929 GCA_028570985.1 Heterobranchus longifilis | reverse complement strand
TATAGCGTGTAATAACGCTATGGGAAGTTCTGTCCCTTGTTGATGTTAGCACCATGAGTTGGTGTGCCATGACCAAAAAACTGCCTATTAGGTGATTTTGATCCTTAAATATCATTTGATCCCGTGCCCCCCCCCCTGCTCTGCTCTGCTGTATGTTCGTATGAATTTGACTTATTACTCTTGTCATAAGGGCATCCTCCAGAATCAACCTGCAAGTCATCCTGTGGCCCCGTCACTGATCTATGTAGAAGTTTCCAATTCGTTACACTAGAAGTAAAGAGTTTTCCAATGGAAAGTGAAGTCATTGAGTTCACAGCTGTGACTGGAGAGTTATGTAAAACGTTTCAGTCTGCCAGGTCCAGCATGCTGTTGGGCCAGTTGAGCAGATGCTGGAAAAGTGTGTGTTTGTGTGTGAGTGAGTGCTTGTTTGTACAGTCTGTGTGATGGAATAAAGATGCATGGCCTAGTCGAGAGTGTGTGCACTGCCATCTTTGGACAGACAAGTCAATCCTCCTCTGTAGATACAGTGCACTTTGACAAATGGACCAATGCTGCAGTTGTTAGCTGACTCATCTTTAAGATGCCAGATCGGCTGCATCTGATTGGATGTGCTTTTTATAGATTTTTATAGATCAGCAGCGAACACATTCAGCGAAGATCAAATAATCTGAGTGCAGCAGCGGGGTGTAAAATAAGGAAGCACTCTCACAAGTGAGTGAGAAAGTTTGGTCGACGGCACTTTGTGTACTGCTCATGTAACGACGTTGTTGTGGAGCTAATAAACTACTCGTTCAGAGTACAAATAAGCTGTATTTGCATCCTTCCATCGCGGGAATGTCACCACAAACACTGCAACTCTGAAATACAGAGAGCTTTCCTTGGCAGCGATAGGCTTAATCAGCATTGCGTGAATTTGTTTAGCAAGGGCTTGTAACAGACGTTCGTTTGTATGTAAAAGTCTCACACTTGAGCTTTAATCGGTCCAGACATCTCCATTAAGTCATCTTGAGTCAGTCATTTATTTTTTCTCTTTACTCTCCTTATTGTCTCATCTTTCATCTTCACCTCTCTCCTCTCTTTCTTTGCACTCTTCTTCACTGCTGTTTACTATTTAAAGATGTTGGTCATGCCATCCAGTCTGTCCAAAATATGAAACAGTGGAATGAGTTTGGACTTTGCTTGTAATATGATTGTGTATATAAACCAGCATGGGCTTTGAAGATCTGCAAACATAAAAGCAAATGCAATGAACAATGTAGCCATGAGGTCATAGAATTTAATTACATTTCCACATACCTTACCTTGTTTAGCAGATAATATTTCAACCATGACCCAGTGAGTTCTCCATTTTATTGTCTGTTTAAGATGATAAAAGGCATCAACTTTTCTGTTACATAGTAACGGCCCCAAACACTGAGTCTTTTAATAATATGTTTTTCTTCTCTCCTGTCGACAGAAGAAGTTTCTTCTCCTACAGACCTGCAGTTCTTCGAGGTGTCGGATAAAAAAATCGTTCTGACCTGGTCCGGCCCAGCCAGCGACGTCTCAGGTTACCGCGTCACCTCCGTCCCCGTCGATGAGTCTGGTTCTCCGCAGCGGGAGATGACTCTGCCCGTCAGTCAAAACTCCTACATTGAAGTGTCGCACCTGCTGCCTGGAACACTGTACCGCTTCAACGTCTACACCATTCACAACGGAGAGGAGAGTTTACCACTTATTGGGGAGCAAACTACTAGTGAGTATGACGACAGATGCCCTCAGGCCTTCAGGGAAAGTTGATCTTCATAGTGAAATTAATTGAAACTAGCGTCTCTGTGGAATGACTGTAAGGTGTGCTTTGGAAAATGGTTGTCTGTAATGTATAATATATGTGATTTATACATAATGAGAAACCTCTGGTATGGTCCACTGTCCACATCTAACAGTGTTTATGTGTCTTTTTAGAGCCTGACGCTCCCACAGATATCCATTTCACCAACGTGACTGAGGACAGTGCTGTGATGTTGTGGTTTGCCCCGCGTGCCAAGATCACCGGCTACCGTCTCTTCCTCACCGTTGAGGGCTCTAACCCCAAGCAGCTGCGCCTGCCTGCCCGCCTTTCTCAGTACACCCTCCTCAACCTGAGGCCTGATACAAAGTACACCGCCACGCTACACTCAGAGCAAGAAAACACACTGAGCGAAGGAGAGACGGCTGTATTTACCACCGGTGAGTGTCTGACGCATACAAATGAGTATAAAGCAGTGTGATCATGTGTATTTGTTTTGGAACTCAGAGTTTAGGGTTGGACCATAGACTTTATAAAAGAAGTGGGCAGAACCTCCAGGTCTGAAAAATGAAGCCAGCGGGGAAGTGGCTTAAAGCTGCATTCTTTCTAATGGCCGATTATGTAGAAATCTATGAGAAAATGACCCTACTTCTGGTCTCAATCTCTGGTTTCAAGTCTTCTTCAGTGCAGCACGATGTTAATTTAGTAAATTACGGTCAATTTAGACGATAAAGCAGAGGAGGCTTTAGGGCGTGGCTACCTTGTGACTGACAAGTGGCGACAACGGCGCCCCTGTGTGTTTTCATCTTAGAACTTTGACCCTTTCAGTGTGTTTTCAGTTCATGAAAGTTAATTGTAACAGTTTGGTCGCCTAAAAATGTCTTGTTCAGTGTTCGGTTGTACTAAAAGACACTCTAAGGAGTCAGTGGTTTCAGCCCTCAAAAAACAAGATTGGTCATTTCAGATGAGTAGAGGTCACTGGTATTATGGATACTGTTGAGTGGAAAGATAGGTGCAATCTTCTGAATATGCATGGGGGGGGGTGTGCTTTGATTTTGACACACCATGACACAAAAACTGATCCGGACACACTTTTACTGTCTGTGTGTTTGCAGATCTGCCAATGGGCAACGCTCCTCATTTCAGCACTGATGTGACTGACACCTCCATTATAATCTCCTGGACTCCAGTTCCTCGCGTTGGATACAAGGTACATTACTGCTAATACATAACATACAAAGTGTTTTTATACCCCACATATTTATAAATCTGATGTTTCCCATTCTGTCCCTTTTTAAATGGATTGTGTGATTGTCTTCAGATGCAAATTGTTTCCTTCCGTTTGCTGTGAAAGCACATTCCAGTTATTCTCGGGTTAGTGTAGGCCCCATTAGAGTCAGATAACATGGGAACTACAGACCTCAGGGTTTCAATCTGATTGGTCAGAATATGTCACACTGGGGATGAGAATGTCTTGCTGCCTTCCATGTTCTTGGGAAAATATTGACCTTTGACCTTTACCTCCTGTACCCCCAGTCCATGCCTCGCTCTCTGCTCTCTCTCTCTGACACTGTGTGCATTTATCTCTCAGCTGACAGTACGTCCCAGTCAGGGCGGAGAAGCCCCCAGAGACGTGACCTCTGAGTCAGGAAGTATTTACATTTCTGGTCTGACTCCGGGAGTGGAGTACACCTACAGCGTCCAGCCAGTTATTAACGGCCATGAGCAGGGAACCCCTGTCACACGCCGTGTTGTCACACGTAAGAATAAACCAATTCATATTTTTTACTTTTGTCTTTTCTTTTTATTGCCTGCTGTTCTCTTTCTTCCACAATGTCTGTTCTTTATGTGTCTTGTATTCCTTTCCTGCTCCTCTGACTCCTCTTTTTCTTCTTTGTCTCCAGCTCTGTCTCCTCCGACTGATCTCAACCTGGAGTCTAACCCAGGCACCGGGGAGCTCACAGTACAGTGGAACGGAGCCAGTACACCAGGTACACGCACAGACACATACCCAGGTGTGCTTGAAAAACAAAAGGATTAAATCACACTACAAATAATCAATCTGACAGCTTGCGTGTGCGTCTTTTGATTACATCTGTCAGTGAGCTACAGTCTCTTAGGATTTATTTGAACTCTTTGCTGTGACATTTTCAAAATTTCAATGAAATGCCAAAGTAAAAAATGTCGTTCTGTTCAGGCATTTTTATGCCTCCGAGCTGGCGACAGTCTATGTTTTCGGGTTGTCCATTCATCCGTCCCATTCTCCTGAACGAGATATCTCAGAGATATCTTCAAATTTGGCACAAACGTCCACTTGGACTCAAGGATATGAATTTGGTCAAAGGTCAAAGATTACTGTGACCTCACATAAAACTATTTTGGCCACAACTCAAGAATCCATATGCTAATTATGACAAAGTTTCACGCAAATGTCTAATAGGATAAAATGATGAAGTGATGACATTTTATATCCAAAAGGTCAAAGGTCAACTTCACTGTGGCATCATAATGTTCTGCAAAAATGCTTTTCTGGCCGTTATTCAACACCTTAACTCAGGAACAGAAAGGGAGACATTTGGACGGATACTGAATTAGTGACATTAATCTTAAAACTGTGGTGATTGTTTAGATCTTCTGGTTGAAGATGTGTATGAAGCATCCACATTTTGCCAAAAAATACACTTACACCTTTTATTAAATTCCTATAAAGTCTTATATACATATATAACTGCATATATTATGAGTCTGGAGCAGACATGGATGTAAACTGCAACTTGACTGGTCAGTGGAGGCGATGACTTTTGTTTTCTAAGCATCTTATTGTTCCTCACTGATGCATTATCATTTTCCCACCCCATGTAAACCTTCCTTGTTTTTCTCTCTCTCTCCCTCCTAGACATCACCGGCTACAGAGTGACGTGCACTCCCACCAACGGGCAGCAAGGAAACAGTTTGGAGGAGTTTGTGGAGGCGGGTCAGAACTCCTGCACCCTGGAGAATCTCAGTCCAGGAGTGGAGTACAACATCAGTGTTGTTACTGTGAAGGATGATATGGAGAGCACTCCCATATCAACTACCATTACACCAGGTGAGGTCACATTACTGGGGTTGCACTGTGTTTTAAGATCATGGAGGTACAGACATTCAACATAAAAAAGACATTTCAGGGAGTTCTGGCCTGATTCTCATGATACTTTTGTGTAGACAGGTAAGAGTAAACCGTCCCTATTTTTTTAATTAACATATTATGTTGAAAGTGAATATGTTGCTTTCAACATTTAACAGCTCTGTTAGCATTGCTGCTCTAACTTTGCGCCAGCAGCTGAGGGATGATGCAAAACAGCACCAGGACTGTTTTGCAACACCAGTGCTGTATTGCCTGTGTATATATTAAGAATGGAGACACTTCATTGAATAACATGAAATCTCATTAGATGGTAATATATACCAGGAAAAGCAGCCTTGCATACGTTCTTCCATTGGTGTGATATGTTGAATATCTCACCCTACTGGAAGCAGACACTTTCTGTTGCTCGCCTTGACCACTGCTCTCATCTTTTTGTCCGTTGGTTTCCTCTTTCTGGTCCTTGTGTCCAAAACTCCTTTTCCTTCCGCCTTTGCCTCTTGTTTGTTTGGTGTTTCTGTTGTTTTCTTTCTCTCTCTCTTTCTTTCTTTCTTCTCCCCTACACCTCTTCCCTCCAATCCTCTTTCCACCTACCCAGAAGTCCCACAGCTGACAGACCTGACCTTCAAGGACGTGAGCGACACCACCATCAGCCTCCGCTGGTCACCGCTCAACACCACCGCCATCACCGGTTACAGGATCACAGTGGTGGCAGCCGGCGAGAGCGTGCCCATCTTCGAAGACATGGTTCTGCCAACGACCGGTCATTACACCGTCTACGGACTGGAGCCTGGCATCGACTATGACATCAGCGTGATCACTGTGACGGAGAATGGCGAGAGCGAGCCCACCACAGTCACTCAGCAGACATGTAAGATCCAGAAGAAGAAAAAAGAAAAGAAGGGTTAGGGGGTGTTGTCGCTGGCACGTGTTTCCACACATATTTACTATTTATAGCCAGTTTCCTCAACAACAACTTTTGTCTGTTACACATACAGTAAAGGTCCTATTGTTACAGGTTTTCACTGCACTCTCATTGACTGTAGCTCACCGATTTGCGAGCGCCGAGCCAACACCGATTTGCCTCTGATCTGGGGCTTTTCTCAGGGAGCTCCAAAAATTGTTGTTGAGTGAAAAATCAGGGTTAAAGTCGTGTTGTGTGAACGAGGCATTATATAATGTAATAAGGTTCTTATTAAGCCGAAGACGTGGTTCTTCAAAGCAAACCTTTTAAGTTGCTGATGTAATTGCACAGCATGCTGTGTTGTCAGTTTAATAATCTGAGTGTGTGTGTGCGTGTGCATGTGCGTGTGTGCGTGTGTACATGAGGACCATCTGGTTTTAGTTGCGGTGTTTAATCATACCGAGGCTCATTTTGCCCCCCAATGCAAACACTGCTTGCTCTCTCACTTTTAAAATGTCGTAAAACTTCAGACATGGATTTACACTCACACACATAAAACACAGACTCTAACCTTAAATGGATGGTAGTGTGAATACTTTTCTCCTTTAGTCATGTCATTATTTTCTTGTTTCTCTTATCTCATGTCTATTTATTTGCCTCCTCCTCACTCTTTCACAGAGGTATTACAATTCTCTGGCCAACTTTTTGCTTGAGCAGTAACAAATGTTATAAATGTGCGTTTAGAAAACATTCAGAATCGAGCTGCTCTCTGTTTTCAATAGCTGTACCAGCACCCACTGATTTGGGCTTTGGCCAGGTTGGGCCAGACAGTATGGAAGTCACCTGGGTGGCTCCCCAAGTTCCCAACACCGCTGACATCAACAGCTTCCTCATCAGGTACGAGAACAAACATAAAATGTTCTTAAAGCTCAGTATTCGTTTATTTCTCATTCGGATGTTATCTTGAGGACACACTGATTTTAATACACCCACATGTAAAAAAAAAAAAAAAAGTAACACAAATGATTCCTTATTATTCAGGTATCATCCCATTGATGACGAAGATGACCTTACAGAAACCAGCGCAGGAGGCAGGAGTAACAACGTGGTGCTAAGGAGTAAGTTAGAAGAGAGAAAAACAAAACAAAGAATACACCACCACACACGACTACATTTGTATTTATGTGTTTTTCACTGTCCACAGACTTGCTGCCTAACACAGAGTATCTGGTGAGCGTGGTGTGTGTGTATGAGCAGAGAGAGAGCTCGCCACTCGTCGGCACCCAGAAAACAGGTGAGTCAGGCTCATTTATGCTCCCTTTACGTGTCCTTTATGTGGCAATAGTTGTTAAGCAATACATCCACCAGAGGGAGAAAGAGAGCCAAAACGTTTCTGACAACAACAAACAGGACGGTGGAGGAGGTCGTAATAATGTACCTCTCAAGAAAGAGCAAATAAGCTTCTTTTTCAGGGCACAGATGCTATAAATGCTTAACATTTATAAATCAGGCAGGCAATATGCTGCGCTTCTGAAGCGCTCCTGGTGTGGTAGGCTATGAAGCCGTGCAAAGGAAAACACGTCCTCTGACCATTTGACGTTATGAACCGTTGGTAAAATAAAACAAAGTGACATTAATTGCTGTGGGTGTAAAGGAATTCTGTAGTAAAACATTTAGATGTGATGATAAAGGCCTTGACAGTTTGGACATTTTTGGTTTAAGTACATTTTAAGTGCTTGAATTTTACTCTTAAGAAGATGTACGAACCCTGATGTTAATATTTAGTTGATCTTTTCAAAAAATGCTTTGCCTTTATGCTTCGAGATTTTTTTTTCCCTGGACCTTCATGCATCCTTTTCTGTACCTCCCGACCTCCTCCCAGCTCTGGATTCACCAGTTGGCCTGCGTTTCTCTGAGATCTTCACCAACTCCTTCACCATCCACTGGCTCGCTCCCCAGAGCAAAATCACCGGTTACCGTATCCGTTACCAGATGGTCAGCGGCGGGAGGGCCAAGGACGAGAGGCTGCCCCCGTCCAGGAACCACTTCACCCTGACGGGACTCACGGCAGACACGGAGTACCTGGTCAACATCTTCGCAGTGAGCGGGACCCAGGAGAGCCTGCCGCTCACTGGCAAACAGCAGACAAGTATGAAATACTGATTTAATACTTTACTTTAACTATGTTATCGTCATTGTCATGTTGTTTATTTTTTATTTTTCTCTCTCTCTCCAGTCTCTGATGCTCCCACAGACCTGGAAGTGCTCGACTCCTCCCCCACCAGCATCACCGTCCGCTGGGACGCCCCGCCTGTCACCGTGCGCTACTACAGGATCACTCACGGAGAGAATGGTGAGCTAGTAATAAAGGGTTAACGCCTCGTTTATCACACAGCTCTGTGTACGTATGTGAGTCAACTGAAAGTACATTCACTCTTACGGGAACCTCCATGATCTCCAATGTGTTTCTGTTTTTATTCAGTCTGTAATTTGCATCAAGTACGTCGACATATGTTGAAAAATGTTAACTATTTTGGACAGACTGTATGACACTGTATGCCAACTTCCTGTGGAATTAGTGAATGAGCTAATTTCATTCATTTCAGTTACTTGACTGTGTTGATAGTGAAATTGTGTAATTGTATAATTAAAAATAATTCAGCTACGTTAACACATTGTGAATTTGAATAATGTTATTTATTTTTAAATATATGGTTAGCATAGGCTACAGCCTGTTCATTACTGGTTCATTACTATATTCATGTAACGTTACATTAATTTACTTCCATATATCAACAGATATAATGCATTATATAAGCATTATTGGTCCTGTTTTTGTCTCAGTAATGCTCCATGTGCATATTCCATAATACTGGATGGCAAAACTCACTCACTTTCCCCATCTCTGTGGTGGTGTTTCTGTCCATTTGTAAAGAGATGCATTTCCTAACGTTCAACAGTAGGGGGCGTACTCTGTCTGTATCCTATAGGAAATACTGTGGAAAAAAAAAACTGTGGAAACAATTGGGGGTTTTTTTGCCAGGAAACTGTCTTTTTCTGAATGTATTTTTTTATTTTTCTAGTTCATACAGTGTTCATTTATTGTGGAAATGTTGTGTTTGTATATCAGTCTCTTGAGTATTCAGATATTGGTTTCTCTAACATTGATCACATTGATCATTGTTTATCCAGGAGGTCACAGTAATCCGAAGGAGTTCACGGTGCCTGGCTCTCAGTCCACTGCCACAATCAATAACCTGAAGCCCGGTACTGACTACACCATCACCATCTACGCTGTGACCGGCAGAGGAGACAGCCCCGCCTCCAGCACTCCCATCTATGTCATGCACAAGACAGGTACACGCACACACACACACACACACACACACAGTCACCCATTTTTACTGGTTCTCCTGCATCCTCATGCTTCTCCCCTCCTCTCCTAGGTGTCGACTCTCCCTCTGAGATGGAGGTGATGGACGTGAAGGACAACAGCGTCACAGTGAGGTGGAGCCCTGCCCAGGGCCCAATCAAGGGATACAGGGTGACTGGTGTCCCCAGAAATGGACAGGGACAGTCTTTCACTGAGGTGGTTGCTCCAGGTATGATGTTTGACCAAACTTCCTGTCTGTAGTGTTTTTAAAGCTTGATTGATTGCTCTGCCACCCTCATGTCACATTGCGTACAGTCATTTTTTGTACTATTTTTTAATTTTTTTACAATGTATACAGTTTATTCTTATTTATTATTCTTTTTGTTTTAAATTTATTTATACAGCATGTGTTATTTAAACTTGTGACTGTATGCTGCTCTGCGTGCCTTTTAATTGCCCCCAGAGACAAATAAAGTCTTTTGAATTGAATTAGATTTAAATTAGTTCAGGCTCATCAGTTTAGGAAACTCTAATGTCTTGTCTGTTTTCGTGTCCTTTTCCTTCTCTTCTCCAGACCAGACAGAGATCACTTTCTCAGGACTGATGCCCACAGTAGAGTACGTTTTGAGTGTATATGCTCTTGGACAAGACGGAGAGAGCTCTCCAATGGTGGTGAATGCTTTAACAAGTAAGAATTTACACTTTCGAGAGAGATATTTGGGAACTATAGTTTGCCAAACTTTCACAAATCAAAAAACAACCTCCTGACCTCTCCTCCCCCTGCTTCTCCAACCACACTACCTTGCCACCCTTCTCTCGGCTCTCGTCACCTTTTTAGATGTAGACCGCCCCAAGGACCTGACCTTCTCCGACATCGACTCCACGTCCCTGCGGATCACCTGGGACAGTCCTGAGGGAATTGTCACATCTTACCGGGTCTTGTATTCGAGTTCGGAGGAGGGCGAGAGGGAGCTGCGCCCTGCTCCCCGAGGAGACGCTGAGTCGACTATTATCTACGGTCTGCAACCCGGCACTGAATACACCGTGAAGGTCATCGCTGTGCATGATGACACAGCCAGCACACCGCTGGTCGGGACACAAGCTACAGGTACGGAAGGAAATTAGTCCTAGATGTTGTATATTTGGGGTAAATAATATGGTACAGATAAGAAAAAACGATAAGATAAAATTCAGAAACCAAACAGAAAGTTAACATGTATAATCCTTTATTGCGTACTTGCCAGTATTCAATGAGCACCTCCCTCCGCTGATACTGTCAGTACTGTCTCCCTCTAACCCTCTTTTTTTCTGTCCTCCCCCACAGCTATCTCACCCCCCACCAACCTGCAGTTCTCCCAGGTCAGCCCTACCTCGTTCACTATGCGCTGGGCTGTGCCGGGTCAGGAAAACCGACTGACTGGCCTGACGGGCCTCACAGGGTACCGTGTGGTGGTGAACCCAAAGAACAAGAGCGGCCCCACCAAGGAGATCAACTTGGCCCCAGACGCCACACAGGCACACATCTCTGGACTCATGGTGAGTGTGGGTCTGGATCAAGGACTCTGTTTGTTTCTGTGTCAGTAACAATATGGTGTTCTATTTTAACTTGGTTTTAAGGTTGTTTTCTTACCTTTCAGATAGGGCTGCAAATAATGATTATTTTCATCATCGATTAATCTGCAGATTATTTTCTTGATTAATCGTTTGGTTAATAAAATGTCAGAAAATAGTGAAAAATGTCCATCCCAGTTTCTCAAAGTCTTTCAAAGTCTCGTTTTCTCCAAACCCCAAAGATATTAATTTTTAATACCTTATAAAACAGAGAAAAGTAGCAAATCTTCATTTTGAGGAGCTGAAAACAGCATTTTCTGCTGTTTTTGCATGAAAAATTACTTGAAACAAATACTAATTTTTCTGTCGATGAACTAATCGATTAGTCTACTAATCGTTGAAGCTCTGCTTCCAGATATCCATTGGTTTACATTTGTGTTGAGTATGAAAATGGACTTGCAGAGGTGTCCAGCACAGTGAATGCTGTCCCTTCTTGGACCTCCATTACCTCACAATAATAGCAGAACTAAGAAAAAATGTGCACTACTGATTAATAAATGTAATACATAGGCAGACTCACACACAGGAATGATTGCAGCTGCAGCCAGTATACTGAAATCTCTTCTCCTCCATCCCCTTTAGGTTGCAACTGCCTATGAAGTCCATGTTTATGCCTTGAAAAACTCTCTGACCAGCAGGCCAGTCCAAGGAGAGGTCACCACTCTGGAGAGTGAGTTTGTAACTCATAAATTGTGAAATTCTGACAAATTAATGCATTGTTTTGATACATGAAAAGAGAGAGATGCCATTCTTGTTACAGTACAGATAGTTCTTGTGCAAAAAGCTACTTGTGTGTTTATCCCAACACTAAACAAATGTACACTCTCTCACTCCTGGTTTTGTTCCTTCCCACCCTTTCTCTCTTGTTCCTCGTCTCCCTAAAGATATCAGCCCCCCCCGTCGTGTACGTATCTCTGACGTTAATGACTCTTCCATCACCCTGACCTGGCGCTCCAAGACAGAAACCATCTCTGGCTTCCTGGTTGAGGCCACACCCACCACATCGACAGGCTTCATACCCATTCAAAGGACCATTGACCCTGATTCACGCTCATTCACCATTACAGGTACACAAGCTTTAAAGGTTATATTGATAACTTTTTTTAGTGCTCCTAATTTCATTGTATCCTGTACAATGATAATAAAGCTTTGTATTCTATTATATTCTATGTAAACCCACAGCTGTAAGAATAATGTACAATTGCACATAGTATAATTCAATCACAACATTAGATTCTTAGTATTACCACACACACACACGATCCCTCACTAACCTGTCACTGTCTTCACGTCAGGTCTGGAGCCAGGCACCAATTACAAGATCAACATCTATACACTGAAAGGAAACGGACGCAGCGCTCCTCTCACACTCACTGCCACCACAGGTAACCATCCATCTCCATCCTCCAGTGTCAGTCAACGGTAGTACAGTACGTTAGTGGGAAATGTTACATCTTTGCCGTGTCTCTTCCAGCCAAACCGGTGGTCATCCCGCCCACCAGTATCCGCTTCACCTCCCTGAACCCCAACAGCATCTCGTTCACCTGGGAGCCGTCACGCAGTCCGGGGGTCACTGGGTATTATGTCACCTACGAGGAGGCCGGGGGTTTGCCTCGAGAGGTTACCCCCAGACCCCACGCGGGCCAGAGCTACGCCATCATCAGTGGTGAGATTTACTCTACACAGACAAAGACAACATAATGCAAAGTCATTGATTAAAAAAATGTGGCAAATGACAAATGTTGTGTTTGTTAACAGGTCTGAAACCAGGAACAGAGTATGTCATCAGGATTGTTGCGCTGCAGAATGCTTTGAGAAGCACACCTCTAGTGGGCAAAGCCAGAACACGTAAGTACACACGCATCATCCACATGCAAACATGAATGGCCCCTGTAGACCGTAGATTACTCCTATGTTGAACATGTTAAAGACATTGTAACAATGCCAAAAGGCAGTTTCTATTCTACCTTCTGTTGTCATTTTGGAGAAACAAGGCAGTGGAAATTAGTTTTGTGAAAACTGTATCCCTCCCTATCATCCTTTCAGCTTAGATTGTGATGTTTTGAAGTATTACATACAACTGGTGATGTGGAATAATAAATCTGCTATTAAGTCATCCTACAAAAATGTTGACAAAACCATAAAATACAACATTTTAGGCTATTTTTTAAAAATATTACCTAGTTTCAGGAATTGTGCCAAGAATTGCACTAATCAGGTGAGGTCATCTTGTGTCTCCAGTTATTATGCGTATTTGTCACAATTGTTGTAATGAAGAATAATTCCTCTTAGAGACACTTTTAGTTTTTTCCCCCCTTTAACTTGTTTTTAACTACATCATAAACCTAAGCCATAACAGCACTCATTATTTCTGTTGGCAAAAACATTGTCAAAGTAATAATTAATAATTGCCATATGTTTGAGAGCTATGCTCTGCTGCCCTCTGCTGGCTTCCTTGTCTAACTGCTGCTAATGTAGAATTACAGCATAAATCCCTTGACATTGGTTGTCATTTATATTCTTCCATATTAAACACTGATTTTAAGATGTGGGAAAGCCCTCATGGGGGAATCTACACTTAAGCATAAACGTGTCTCTTGTCCAATCAGAGCCCACTCCAGATCATCAGCTGTTGGTCCCCGAGCTGCCACAGCTTCCTGTTCCTCACCGACCCACCACTGACATCCTGGATGTTCCAGAGGCCTTCAATGACAAGATGTAAGAAAAATCTGCACAATCACACTGAAAGTATTCGAACAGAAAGTCTGTGCTGTCAAAAGTGCTTTTGATCTTAACTTTTTTTTTATGTCTTCTTTGTTCATGCTTTTTCCCCCCATTCACATCTCCTGTTCTTATTCTTTCCTCATCTCTCTCTCTGTTTTTCTGTGTCCAGTTTTGACACCAACCATGTTCACTTGGCTGGTACCAGTGGCCAGAACCAACCAGGCCAGCAGGGCCAGCACATCTATACTGAGTACCAGAGCCTTGGCCCTAATAACGGACTCCACGGCCCCTTCAGTGGCCCCAAAGAGGGCCAGAGGCCGACGCTCCAACAACCTCTGATCTATATTCCTGTAGCAGGCCCTGATGGAAACAGAGTACCCTTGGTCAAGGTGTGTGAGGCTTAAATGATCTGTTGTAAATGTGATGTACCACATGATATTGTTTTAAAATGTTATATTAATCCACTATCATTTAGATTTCTATTATTATCTTGATTGTTGCTGATAACAAACAACAAGCCACATGAAACTGTGGTTTAAATCAAAAAGTCTCAGCTGATCCAAAATTACTTTATATCACAGACAAGAAATGTGCATGGTTAATGTAGTTTTAGTACGTGATTTGTGATTTCAAATATTAAAATATATTTTTGTTTTACATTTGTGATTGTGTCGATGAGACACCAGATTATGTTGAAATTCAAGCAATTTTCAAGGAGTACATTAAAATTCAAGACTTTTCCAAACTTTCAAGACTTTGTATGAACCCTGTATATGTCTGATCCTGTAGGTGAGCGAGGGTCCGCTGCCAGGTCTTGCGTTTGGTTTCCCTGACAACGAAACAGAGTTACCCCAAGAAGCACAGACGATCACAACCATCTCCTGGTCTGGCATTCCTCACACTTCAGAGTACGAGGTGTCCTGTAATCCGATTACACACCTGGAGGAGAGAGGCTTCCAGGTACACACGAACACACACACACACACACACACACACACACGCGCGCACACACACACACACACACACACACACACTGCTGGAGAAGTAAGGAGCATGTATTAACTTCCTCTTCCTTCATACAGATGCGTCTTCCTGGCACCTCCAACAGCGCCACACTGATTGGATTGACATCCGGAGCTTCCTATAACGTCGTAGTCGAGGCCATGAGGGGCGGGGCTAAAGAGAAGGTTTTGGAGGAAGTCGTAACCGTTGGCAATGCTGGTACAGTAGTCCACACTGACAGTGTGCTGAGAAAAAATGTTTTCTCTCACCACAATAAAGTTGAATATGTTTAGGGCTGCAACTAACTTTATTATTTTCACTGTCGATTAACTGATTCGTTGTTTGGTCTATAAAATGTGAAAAATGTCGATCAGTGTTTCTCCAATTTTGACTTCTATTCTAAACACGTGTTTGTTCCGTCCCTTAGTTCCAGGAGACATCCCCATCACCAGCAGCGGGGACGTGTGTTACGACACGTTCACGCAGACCTACCACGAGGTGGACGCCGAGTGGGAGCGCATGTCGGAGACGGGCTTCAAGCTGTGGTGCCGCTGCCTGGGGCTGGGCAGTGGCCATTTTAGGTGTGATTCATCCAGTGAGTGGCTTAATAACCCCATCCCAGCATGCTTTGCAAACACAACACACCATGGAATTAGAAATCAAATAATTCTATGTAATTTACTCAAGAGGAATTTATAAGAGGAGATCATAAAACAAATGGATCTGAAAAAACATGTTGGATGAATGCATGTATGCATTTTCCATTTATAAATTCCTTAGCTACAGTTCAAAAGCCATAGAATTGCAGTTCTATGTGCAGCAGCACGCAGTAATAAAATGACGGCATGGGCAGCCTGAGCAATGGTGATGAGATCATTTACAACAAGGTGTATAATTGTACATAGCGTTACATATTTTCAGATAACATTTTATACATTCATCATAAAGTTGATGCTTTCTTCTCTGTCTGTAGTCTGCCCATGTTGGTCTCTCTGCTCTGCCCATAGACAGTAAAAATACTACTTTTTATACAGTCTATGTATCTCTGCCTCTGTAAACTGTGAAAACATCACAGACTGCAGAATGCTAAGCTAAGCTAACTGTCCAGCGTCAGTCTCAGTTTTTTGTACTGTCCATATCTGCTAACACGACAATACCAGAAACTGAGGTCAGCATTTATTCGCCATAGATTCAAAGTCACTTCACTGTCTGTGTGTGTGTGTGTGTGTGTGTGTGTGTGTGTGTGTGTCCCCACTGGGACAATGTGTACATGCAACTGGGAACCAGTAAAACACACTCAGGCTCTATTTTAAAGAATGTCATCACATGTTGTGTGAAATACAAATGTGTTTCATGTTTGTTTTACTGTGAATTTATCTGTGGGAAAATCAGTTTCTGTGAATTTTTATCTTCAGTGTGAAGT
>JAOVVB010024490.1:0-15929 GCA_028570985.1 Heterobranchus longifilis | reverse complement strand
GTCGTTTCAACATGGGGGTGGGGGGGACACATGAAACGGGGGTTTGTACGAAAGCGCATTGCATTCACAAAAGGAAAAAATAAATAAAAATGAGACACCGTATCTCGTAATTACAAACAGAAATCTCGGAATTATGAGAAAATACCTTACGAGATCTTATAATTACTTTTTTTTTACAACGAGATTTGGATCTCGTAATTACGAGATTTGGATCTCGTAATTACGAGATTCAACTTTTGTGAATGCAGTGTAAGTTTGGGGGTCTCACCTCAGGTGAGTGTCAAACACTTAATTTCCTGCATTCTGGTGAATTTCAATGCACTAATCTGTGCCTTTTACTGCATCAATTTATGGTGGAAATGGCTTTAATTCTGTCAAAATAAAAGTCCTCTCCTACATTCATGTTTTTATTGGGGGGCCATATGCACGTCTTCTAAATACGAAATCTACGCCTATGCAATAACTGTTGATTTTGTTACTTACATCATTTACATAATCCAAACCACGATGTTTTTCTGAAATTTACCCACCAAATGTAGTCTTGTTGCATAAACTTGAGGAGACAAAAAGGGGCTATTTATATGCTTTACCATGAGATCACATTGATATCTGCTACATATGAAACCATGGATGTATAAAGAGAACGTACAAATGTACACATCCATGTTTTGCAGAAACATACAATGCCAATATTTATTCTGGTGACTGGATTAATACAGAAGAGGAGATGAAAGGCAAGATTGAAGTGTGTGTGTGTGTGTTCAACGTGTATGATCTGAAGGTCATTTCATGTTGTGTCAATGAAAATCGTCTGCTATGGGCGGGTGAGTTATTAATATTGGATGTGTGTGAGTGAAATAGAGACCAACAAACAAGACAAGAGTGAGCCAAAGACAGGCGGAGACAGAAACAGACAGAAGAAAGAGAAAAAGAGAGGCAGACAGAGAGGTGGGTTGACAGAGAACGAGCAAGTGAGTCACTCAAGGTCTCTCCCTCCTTTTCCATTAAAAACTCATCTTTTATTGACAGATGAAAAACACAATGCTTCAGTCACTTGGACCTTGATCTGCTCTAGTTATTTGAGCAAGAGTTCCTCCGTCCCAGAATCTATTAAAACTGACAACCAGATAGGAACAGAAAGATGGCGGCCGGCAGCAGAATTCCCCCAGAACAGGGCTCTTTAATCTCTCTCATCTCAGAAACCCAAGGTTGGTAAATTTAGCGTTTCCGCTCAGGGAGAAACAGACTCCCCTGCGCTCCTGTGTCAGTGTCACTGTGGAGGGTGTTAGTGTCGACACAGGGTGAGGGTTCCTGATTTAAACTCCATTTTAGTGCAACCGCCTGAGGTCATGTTTGCAACTGGAAAGACCTCATTGATGCTGATTCATTTGGGAACTGTTCTGCACCTTTACGGCCGTTCGGAGGAATATGAATTGTTAAGATGTTTCAGCTGTACTTCATTGTTGCAGTTTGTAGTTTTGCAAGCACGTAGTAGTAAGACTAAGTGCTCAATAGAAACTAGTTTCCGTTCGCAACTCTATGTTTTTGGCTGGACTGCAGCAACGCTGGGGGACCAGCCCTATCAATGGGAAATGTCGAGTAGTCTCGATACCAGACAATTGGAGATCTCCGCCTACTGATGGTCTGGGGACTTACTGCCGGTAAGAACAGCCGGTAACAAAATAACGGCCCTTACATTTTTGGCAAAGAACAGTCCATCCTGTAATGTCCTTCAAAGCAGATGTATAGTCTGGCCAGCGGTCGTGGTCCAGCCACATACTAGGTTTCAACCTAGTTTTGTTTAACATAGAGCTTCTGGTATGTCTTTTCTTTTCAGTCTCCAAAGGACCAAACTGACCCGATTATAAAAGCATTCAGGTTTATGCTCCTGTTGCCTGTCTTATAAAAAGGTCTTAAAACTGTCGGACAGAGTAATGCTGCTTGAATTTAAGAAGATTATAAGGATAATAAGAGAACCAGAATCTGTCTTTTTTTAATATAAGACTCTTATAAGTTTAATTAGAAAGTTATCACCAAATAAATTTAATTTTACTTCATTTTAATGTGTATGAATGTGTGATTTTGTAAATAGTCTTCTGTCCTGCCTGCATTGATACTGATACATTGAACAGCTCTCCTCAGGGGGATCTGACCTCATTATAAGTGTTATAATAAAGCTATATATTAATAAAATCCAACTCGAGCATGTTTTACTGCAGGGAAACGAGTGTAAAACCAGTGAAACATCGACAACATTCTGGCATGCTTGATTTCTAAATGTATCTGTGATCACTCATGACATATATATTATACTCTAGAAGTTTGAGCCCTGTGGCCTTTCTGTTCATGCAAGTTTCCTAATGATTTGGGACAAGACCCAGCTGTTACCAGTCATGAGCAGTTCATGATGATCTGCAGAGCACAACAGTGGTAGAGCAGGTTACTTTGCTGACACCGCAGGGTGACACATCCTTAATATACAGGGCAGTACTGCTGGTTATGGATGGATGTTGTTTGGAGGTTTGGAGTTTTGTGATACCAATACCTGCATTTCAGTATTAAAACAATACTTCCTTCAGTGTGGTAGTTTGAGAAATATAAACCTGTTTTTTCTACAAAACCCTTTAATAAATCAAAAAGTTCTGGCTAACGTCTCAGTACAGTTTTTCAAAGACCAAGCATTCTATCTCTAGGTTTTATTTTCTGCTGCAGACACAGTTTGTTGTGTAGTCAAACAGTATCGAGGTTTGTAGTCTCAAAACTTCTCCAGTCAGACGATGCCTGCATTCGATCCCTTTTTGTACCCAGATCTAGAAAAAAAAGACTATTTGTATGGTAGGGCTGCATGATATGAGGAAAATATGCGATATGTGATAACGCTGTTGAGCACTGCGATAACAGTATTATTTGCGATAAATAAACAGTTTATCAGTATATCAGTTCTGCCTTACTGCTGCTTTCAGTATTCTGCTAAAATACAACACATTGCTTGTTGAATTAAAAAAAATGAAAGGAAGTTTCTGACATTTTATTGAACAAATTGAACTGAACACCATTTAAAAAAAGAATGATAGTTACATTTTAAAGAGCCGTTTTCGACCGATACTCTCTTTCAACTAACGAGTGTCTTTGGCGATATGTTTATTGCGCAACTTGATATTGCAATGCAATAAAAAACAAACATTTATTGCGACATGTGATTGGCCCACTACTGCAGCAGCTACAGTGTACAGTGTGTGGTGTGGTGAAGTCGAGCACGGTGTCTGACGGAGTTGGCAGTTCAACATGCCGAGATGACACCAAAACGCTCCAAAGTATCGAATGAAGAAAAAAAGAAAGATGAGAGATCAAATGAAGTGCTCTATTGGTATTGATATCACTTTAAGGGTTCTGATACCTGATACCTACCCATGAATAAGTGATACACTGCCAACACAAAGCTGCACTGAAATTTAGAAAAACATTACAAAATTGTGGGCAGGAATGTTGTTAATTCTGGCAACTGTTACTACTTAACTCAAACATCAGTGACATGCAATTGGTTGTTGCATGGGGGAAAAGTGATCAAAATTCTGCACCTGTCTCTCCTGTTTTTTTCCAAACCAATGTAGAAGCTCAGCTTAGAAATGTGCAAGCGGATTCAAAAAGGAAGTGTATAATCTGAGTATACAGCCAATCTCCAAGGGAAAGAAACACAATATTATGCCAGGTGTATCAGACAGTCTGGATATGAAATGTATGCTATTGCCAGATATAAACACAGTGTGAGACCTGTGCATGTGATTAATAGCATAACTCCAAAGTAAAGAGTGTGTAATTTGACAAACAGATGCTCTTAATTCCTGCACAGAGTTTAAAAAAAGCCCCTATTCTTCTCACACCTATTGTCCTATAGATTTAATACCATGTGAATGGAAGTTGTCTTTCCTGCTGTCTGCCTGTCTGTCTTTGTGCCTGCGAGCATTTTTAACTCACACACATTGTACCTGGTCTATAGTTAAAGACTAGCTTGGTGTGTGCGTGTGTGCGTGTGTGCGTGTGTGTGTGTGTGTGTGTGTGTGTGTGTACACGTGCACGTATGTGTGTTTAAAAGTCAGTGAAAGCCAACACCTTCTCCAGGGAAGACACTTAGTTTCTTTCACACATGCATTGTCCGTGCAGGGCAGCACACACCCATGTGATCGTATGACAGAAACAGAGAGGGACTATCTATCCTGCATGCTTCATATTCTGTATTGGGAGGTATCGAGCTTAGACGCCTGCTTGTGTTGTGTAGCCTACATATTTGAGCATTTGTCACGTTGTTGCTTGTTTGAAAGAACATGTGTGTTGGAATGAGTTTAACATGATACGCTGTGTTTTAGGTCAGATTACCTGTAGATTGTGATGCATTACAGGTTTGGTTACCAGTCAATAACTCTTCAACAAGGCTGAGTCAACAAGGGAGCATCCATTCATTTACATTTACACAAAGTCAATGCCCTTTCTTTACATACAGTACCTTAGAGGAATTATTCAATATTATCATTCATTAGTTTCCATCCAAATGTAGTGCAATTTGTTTTTACAGGAAATCTGCAATAGAAAATGCTAATTAATCCGTGTTTGCATCCGCTACTGTAGTGCGAATTTTATATGACTGTTTCAGTTATCCAATTAAGAATACTCGCATCCACTGTGCATCCACAAAACCTCAGTGGGGTACGTTTTGAATACAAAAACAATCAATGTGGAAACATAAAGGAATGAGAACTCCCTTAAGTTTTTGTTAACAAGTTTTATTTTCACCCCAATGAGGATCTTCCTCTAAAATACATTAAGTAATGATTTGTTGTGTTTGCCTGAGGGAAACCTGTGTTGTTGCTGAAACATCACCAATAAAACTTCCCAGATGAATGATACAAAGCTGTAATCAAAAACAAACCAAATTAGTTGCAGAATTATTTTGTTTCACACATATGAGTCCTTAGATATTCACTTTGATTCATATTATATGGGATTTATGTGCCACGCATAATCACAATGACATTTTTTTCAACATAAATGTGTCTGTGGTGCTGAATTGAGTAGTCAAATAATCAATTAGGCGATGGATAGAAAAAGATGTTTCAGTAATTTCTAAAGCAAAAACGAGAGATTCAAAGAACTTTGAACTGATTAAACAACCCATTGATTAATTGAAAAGTAATTGATTGATTAATTTATGATGGAAATTATCAGTAGTTGCAGCCTGACAGTTATATTAATGTGTGGAGAGAAATTGTGTGCAGCATCTCATAATGCAACGACTTAAATTGCGTTTTGCAAACTGAAATATGCAATTTTTACTATCAAGAATGGTGAGTTCAAGTGCTCGGTCAGTTTCAAACATAGAAAGGAACCTTAAGGTGCTCTTAAAGACCTTAAGACTCTTAAAAACGGATCACAGAAAACCAAACAGCTACTATTGTTCTTTTTCTTTATTTCCGCTCTGATGAAAAACCAGTGAGGTCAAAACTGGTCTGCAATTGAATCAAACCTGAAGAGCATTTCCTTTCTATGTATTTTTAAGTTTGTATTACCCTTGAGAATACTGCAGTACTACAAAGCCCAAGAAAATGTGTGAATTTAAAGCCAGCATCAATATTTTACCTGCTGCAACATCTGGTGATGTGTCCTCGGTGTCTGTGAAACCCTTGTGTGTATGTGAGCGTTTAGGTGTGTGTGTGTGCGTGTGAGAGAGGAAATTGATACTGTCCGTCATCTGTCACACATCACATGCTCACTCGGGCGCTCACAGCACACGCCACCAAGTGGAACGCCGAATACCCAGTCCACACGTAGTACACACAAACACACACACACAATCTCTTTATAGTCTTCTATAACTTTTGCACTCCTCCCTCTTCCTCTCCCCTGTTGCCCGTCTTATTCCCGCATTGTGTTTCTAGACAGGCTCAGATCTATGTGTGGAGGGTTGCCTGTGTTTGCGTGTGTGAGATAGAGAGAGAGGGGGGGCAGATCTGTTAAAAGCAGAGCTGTGAATCTTTCATGATGTCTGATGCAGCGACATGAGAGAGAGAGAGGTGAGGAGGAGGAGGAGAGGGGAGGAGAGGAGATCAGTGGGAAGGAGGGAGGAGGCTCTGTCCTGTCATCTCTCCTTCATTGACATGGGATGGATGTTGCTACAACTGGAGTGATACTGACCCTGGCTCCATCTTTGATTCTTCTCTGGTGCTATGCGGTTCCACAGGCAACAGGAAATATTTCCAAGTGTCGTAGAAGCGATGGCTTAAAAAAATCCTCTCCACCAAACAGCGATTCACCAGTTAACTTGGCACGGCTAACGTTAGTCTGTCAAGCTTTGAATTTCTTAATATGTCAAAGACGTGTGCATAGTAAGAGCAATACTATAGCCTACATTTAAAGTGTTTTGAGTATGGACAGACCGATTAATGACATCAGACGATTATTTCAGATCACAAGGCCGATTAAAGTGCAAAGTGTGCAGATCTACAAAAAGACCAAAAACAAAGAGATGGTGCTTGGTGGTCCTGTGGATTATAACATTGTTTTTATTTAAGTTTATACATTTCACAAACAAAGAGATGCTGTGGAATAAGTGTTCAGGAATTTTGTGTCACATTTGTCATTATTATTATTATTTTTAAACTGTTGGAGGCTATTTTATCAGATGCAAAAAAGAAAAAATCCCCAAAAACCAAAATCGGCATTATAAATCGGCACCCTGCTCTCTAAATATCGGCATCAGCCATTGAAAAACCCATATCGGTTGACCACTAGTTTTGAGGATTTTTTTTTTTAGCCTTTTCTAAACCAAAAACACAAGAGTAAATGCATAAACAAGTGGATTAAGAGTTTTATCTGCTCTAATATAAGATGTGATAGCTTACTACCTACAGTAGTAACCGAGCATAAAGAGCGCATCATTAACTAACAACATTAATTCATGGGGTTACAGGTTACGTTAAAAAAAGCCCTGGATGCTATCACAGTTTAAGCTAACGTTAGCAGCTCTGAACTGTTTTCTTTATCTGGTGGATTTGGGGACGTTTCCAATGACCCTAATGTTACATTCAGCAAACACATCGGTTAGTCCTCATCCTAAAATTTTATTCAAACGTTAAAAGTGTTTGAATAAAAGTATAAAAGTTCATCTTAAGCAGCCAAACAGATTATTATGTTAGAACAAAATAACAGTCTCATTTTTGCCCATAACTCTAGAATGAACAAGCTAATTATGACAACATTTCACACAAATGTCTGAGAGGATAAAATGATGAATTGATGACATTTTATACCCAAAAAGTCAAAGGTCAACTTAACTGTGACATCATAATATTTGGCAAAATTGTATTTAGCTAGCTAGCTATCTTCGGCTATTAAGATTGACAGTTGTCATTTTAGACGGCAAAATAGACAGTTGTCGGCTAGAAATGCTTTTGTTTACTTCTGCCTCAAATCAAAGATCAATTGTTTTTTGTTTTTTTTAAATAATAAGAATTATTAGTGGTGTTTGCCAATTGTAAATTGCATATACTGTGCAAGAACAGAAGGCTTTACAATAGTAACTAAGGGCAGTTGGGCAACTATAGATTTCTTCCATAAAATGCCAGTAAACTTTCAAAAAATGAATTTTCATTGCAAGAATCCTTAATGCAGCCATATTAATGATGCACATTTACATTCTACATATGGACCCATAGCTATTATCCAGAACAGCCGTGAGTAAAGGCCCAATAGATTATATTCCTCCATTGCCAACATATAATCAAGTAAAAGATGAATGCAGGGGTCATACCTGCATCCCTATGATGATCACGTATAATAGGAGTGGTGGGTGTGTGTGTGTGTGTGTTTGTGTGTGGGGTGGGCGGGAGGAACCGAGGAGCAAAAGCACAAACCGTTCGATGCCTAAACATCAATCTTTGCACCTAAAATCAATGTGGTACAAACCAGCATCGTTCCTCGTTAACTTCTGTCTTTTTCTTCTCTCTCCCCCCGCTCAAGTTCACACCTCTCCTCCTTCTTCTCTCTCCTCCATGTAACGTTTACTTCCTCCTTATCAGCCGCTATTTTTACTTTCTCCTCCTCCTCCTCCTCCTCCTCCTCCTCCTCCTCCTCTCATCTTTCTCCTCCTCTCTAGGAGTCGAGCGTCCATCTGTTTTCCAAATGAAAAGATGCACGGTTTGTCTGATGTGGTGGACTCAGTGGTTGCTTGGTTGCTTTATGAGTCAACGCTCTTCATGCATATGCTTCGTGTGTGTGTGTGTGTGTGTGTGCACGTGCGTGTACGTGTGTGCGTGCGCGCGTGTGTGTCTGGACTGAAGGGATGAAGATTTATTGCTGTAACAGGCATTTACATAGTGAAATGAACTGGTGCAGAACTGGTTATACTGGTGGTTTCTGAGCTGATTCTTCAGTTACATTAAGATACTGAACAATGTTCTCAAATAGCATGCTCATTCGAGGCTGTCCTCCACCGAAAAACGACACCATGGGTTGTCTGTATACAAGCAGCAATTACGACCCATATTTACGTTTATTGTTAGGTGGCACCCTCTAGTGGCCGTGGTAGTTATGACGGGAGCAAAGCAGGAAGTCATGTGACGTAGTAATAAGACCGAGAAAGACTGTTTAGGGTGGACGGGAGGATGGGTTAAACAAACACTTTGACCCAGATAGTTAAATAGACAGACAGACAGACAGACAGACAGATAGACAGACAGACAGATAGTACTTTATTGTCAGATTGAGTCTGAAATTTTTCTTGCATCTCAGCCGCTGTTTGTGTCCCGTTTGAAAATAAAATGAAACCGCAAGTTAATTTAACTTTACGTAACAAACTGAACTACATCACGTTCTCTGTCACATTCGTATTTTACGTCATGTACCTCCGCAAACATACTGTTTTTAACACAAACCACGATCTTTTTCTAACCGTTACCAAGTAGCCTTTCTGCCTAAACGTAACCCCACTGTATATATGCTGTATATACAGTATGAGGATGGTCCTGCCAAAAACGCCCCTGCAGGTCGTATTTCCTGCCACCACTAGGGGAGGTAATTTAGTAAACGCTCGTGTGGGTCTTATTAGAGGGTAGGAACAAATATCTTATGTGGTCGCATGCATGGTTTGTAGGTTTTTGACTATTTTCTGACATTTTGTAGACCAAAGATTATGAGTTACTTGCAACCTTTTATTCATCTATTACTGATTCATGTATGTTCAGCAGAGTTAAAACAATTCAGTCATTTTCCCTGTGCATTTTTATTAACACCTTCATCTGATAAAGAAAGATCATGAACTGAGCTTCAGTGAGTAATATAGTTCAACAGTATACACAGATGTGTACTAACTCACCGTGCTCTCATGCACGAGTCTTCACTTACACTCGAACTGAAGTTGAAGCTTTTTTTAATAATTTCTTAAGACGACAGGAGTGGATTAGATGTGTGTCGGCTTAGTGCGTTCACTCTGCGTGTCGGCTCGCAGCTCTGCATATTAACAGTCATGCATCGTGGTTTGTAATTTCAGGGACGGACCCGAGTGCAGTCTCCTACAGTGACTCTTTAAAGGCCTCTGATTTTTATTAATTGGTTATTACAAGGATTCATTGGATTGTTGTAATTCAGGTCTTTACTGCAAAATACATGCTGATCAGACGTAAACACGATCATTGCAGTTTTCCATGACATGGATTTATCATTGTGTAATGAACTGATTATTCTCAATTATAAATATAACACACCCTCAGTTGCCAGTTTATTAGGTACACCGAGCTAAAACCAATGCAACAGCCATGCAATAAATCCTACTTTCATGAAGGAGGATTTATTGCAGGACACTGAGGTGTTTCTGTTATTTAGCCTGATTGATATAAATGGGGTGGACAAAATAATAGAAACACCTGCTAGTATAATGCATTACAGTTCATCAGCTCCACAAATTACAGCCTCCAAAATGACCATATCATTGAATCAACACCCTTTCTACAACTTTTTTTCGATGAAGACTGAACATTATGACCGTGTGGATTTATTGCAGGACTGTTGTATTAGTTGTAGCTCAGTGTACCTAATAAACTGGCAACTAAGTTGTATGTTATACATCATACTGTATAATTGGGTGAAAGATTTTGTTTATAAATCAGCTTCCAGATCAACAAAGCAAAAGTCAGCTAGTTTGGTGAACGTTTGTGAAGAATGCAAATAATGTTGATAACTCTAAGGATAGACCGATTAATCGGTCGATTAATCGACATTTTGAGATAATCGGCATCGGCAGATTATCTCAGATCACAAAGCCGATTAAAGTATTTTTTCTCCAAACATTACGACTTTTTACTTGAAGCATTACGACTTTTTTCTTGAAAAATTCCAACTCTTTTCTGTGAACATTTTTCTCTCATTTTTCACTTTTCTCGAAACATTACGACTGATGCAGATCTACAAAAGAACCACAAACACCTGGTCCTGTGCACTGACGTTGTTTTTTATTTAGATCAATAAACAAACATTTTATTGGGCAAGTAAAACATGGAAATTACCAAAAGACATAATGTATCCACCTGAGAATTTGTATCCAGTTTGCAGCGAGAAATATTTAACTGTCAAATTAGACTCAGCAGCGTGTTGAATGAGTATTGTTCAGTGTACTGTACAGTCACCAGGGGAGACATTACATTATTACAGCTAATCACATAGTTTCTAAGTATTTTCCTCAAACCCCAGCAGGGTGTTTTTTTATCCGTTTTATTGCCTGAATGGTCTCTGTAAAAGGAAATATAAAGCAACTTGGTGCTTTTGTAGAATAGAGGATGTTTTTGTCCTGACTGAGAGGTCACAACCACACACACATGCACACCCAGAGCACTGATAGGATCACTGACCGCTGGAGAGTGTTATCAGAGGCAGATCTCATTGAGTGTGACTGGGCATCTGTGGCAGGTGTATCTGTCACGGCTCTACAACCTAACACAAACAGACTTGGCACCGGTTTCCAATAGCAACAGAGGGCAGTGATCATCTTTAGGGCTGTCGCTGTGAATTCATTTCCCCTGCTGTGATTTAAGGTGGATCAATAACGCGATATTAGTGCACATCTTACATATGTGGTGTGTAGATTGATGCACGTGATGCAGAACCAAATTTCACAAACGCTCGGGCTCTTTTAGCCGACGGCCGTTAGCACCAAGTTCTGAGGTTAGCACAATAAGTGGATTAGTGTTTGAGTCAGACACACTATAGTCTGTCGGCATTAAGTCTTATACTTCCGCCGGGAGGAGACCCCCGGCTGGAGGAAGTCCCTCCTTCCTTCCGTGTGGTTCTCAAAGTCCCTTCGCCGCCCAAGACGATTGTGATTGGTTTAAAGAAATATAAACAGGCCAGGGAGTTGTTTCCACTATATATTACACACTATACACACTATATTACAGACTATATTGCGAAATTGACACAAGGGAGAGCACTAAAGCTAATTTTATACTAGCGGAAACGGATAGCGCACAGGCACAGAGGCCATCAGCGGCGCTCGCAAGAGGCCGTAGAGAAGTCTCGGAGCCGTGTCACGCACCTCCTGAAAAATGTCACTACGCGACAAGCACCGCAGAGGCCGCAGAGACTCTGATTGGGCTTCAGAGAATGAGAGGCGGGACTTCCAGTCAAGCACCTCACATCTGTTCTCTTGTCAACAAGCAACTGTGGAGCTACACAGGAGGTACATTGTACAAAGTTTTAATTTGCAAATATCTCTAGGTAAAGTGTGCAGGTTGTGAAGGTGCATTGTACATCCATAATATATCACCACCTTTTTTACAACAAGGAGGATGTCATCCACTCTTGATTATAGTGGATTTATTTCCCACTTCTCTTTCTGTCACTGTGATTAAGTTCTGCGCCGTTTAATGTATAATTTTGCTGTGAAGTATGACTGGAAAATACATTTGACATGGCGCCTTATCGAGTTTCACATAGTGTGAAATATATTGATCGAATGTTATGTTGTGTAAAACAAACAGAGGATGCATTTTGAAATAGCTTTGTTAAACAACACTGTGTCAAAAGTCAATGGGGCAGAATACAATCTGCGCAATCAGTCACCATGAATTACTAGCGAGCGTGCAAGGAGGCACACCCAACGGACACGCGCACAGGGCTGAGTATAAAACTGGCTTGACTTTGTTCTACAGCAGCCACACTGACCAGGCTGCCTGTAGATGTGTCTGCAGACATTTCTTGTCTGACCGCAGGCATCGACCGATGCCGATTATCCCAAAATGGCATTAATCGGCCCGATTAATTCGTCTATCATTATTTCACGTAGTGACGTTGAACCTGACGTAGTTACGTACAGAAATTAACTTACAAGTCAACTAAGCGCGTCATTTGAAATAACAATGTTGACTTCTGGTTTCACAGGGGACACATTTCCTGGGTGAAAATTCCAGTGTTTTTGGACACCACCCCGACCTCCTCCCTTCGTAGACTTTGTCGCTCTTATACTACATCACCTGACTCCCTCCTTTGCTCCCATCATAATTATATAGCCACAAGAGGTAGCTGCCTAACAACAGATGTAATGATTACGTGGGATATATACGAATTAGAGCATTACTTTTCGTAGGTATATGTACGAACAGTAAGTGAGGACAGCCTCTTTTATGCCAACACAGAAAGGATTTAGCCAACAAGTGTGAGTCTAAGAGTGTGTGAGAGTGCTGATTAGGGATAGACTGATTAATCGGTCGGCTGATTAATTGGGCCGATTTATGACGTTTTGAGATAATCTGCATCGGCCGACTATCTCAGATCTCAAGGCCGAGTAAGAGGATTTTTTTCTCAAAACATTCCAGATTTCTTCTAAAAAAAATGTAAACTTTTTTCTGTAAACATTTTTCTCTAATTTTTCACTTTTCTCGAAACATTACGACCAAAAACGAAGAGATGCTGCTTGGTGGTCCTGTGCACCTATGTAAGTTTATATATTTCAGAAATGCTGCTATCTGCTGAATAAGTGTTAAATAGATGTTAATTTAAGTTCAGCAATTTTAAATTGTTGTAGGCTATTTTATCAGATGCAAAAAAACAACACAAAAAACTAAATCGGCAATATAAATTTGCCATCGGCCGCCCTGCCCTCTAAATATCGGCATCGGCCATTGAAAAACACATATCGGTCGACCACTAGTGCTGATGAATGATTGTACATGTGTAAAGGAGATGCTGCTGAAGAGCTTTGTGTACACAGATGCAGAAAGAGAAAGAGAGTGTGATGAGGAGGAAGGAGACAAAAGGGAAGAAGATGGAGAAAGAGAGAGAGAGAGAGAGAGAGAGAGAGAGAAAAAAAAGAGAAACCAGCCAGTGTGTGTTCTTGTGGGGGGCAACTGAGGGGATCGTCTTCCCCCCTCGGCCCCTCCCTGGCCCCAGCCAGAAGCCTCCAGGGGTCCCTGGGTTCCTGAGGAAAAACATCTCGGCCCCCATCACCCCTGAACCCAGCGCTGGGCTGTTTACCTTGGCCTGGCTGCCTGACAGCTTTACTGATGTTACATACAGGCACACAGGGACCCTGATTCAGAGAGGGAGAGGGAGCACGGGGAGAGAGGAGGAGGAGGAGGAGAGCGGGATAGATGAGGAATAGAGGAGTGACGAGGATGGAGGACGAGTGACGAGGATGGAGGACGGAGGGGAGGACGAATGGCTATTGAGGTGAAAAAGAGAGAATACAGAGGAGTCGAGGAGGTGGGAGAGAGAGAGAGAGGTGTGAGGGAGGGAGAGTGTTAGCTTACTCTGATCTTAATCGCCACGATCAGATCCATTTGGGGAGATCTCCAGAGGAGAGAGCTGTTCAGAGGGCAACAGAGTGCACACTGAGTACACACCGAGAAGAAATATGGCCGGCAAAAAGTCTGCACTGGAAATACAGGCATTAATTTTCATCAGCTTTCTAAGTAGATCGCTGTGTATATAAAGCAATATTTTGTTTTTAGGATCATTGCTCAGGGTAGTATGTGAGATTTGAAAAGCAAATGTGGAATGGAGACTCAATATTTTGACAGGAGCTAACGTTACTCATTAGAGTGTGTGGTGTAGAAATGTATAGGCTCTTTCCATACTGTTCATGGGGAGAGAATGGGGCAGGGAGGGGGCTACTGCCACTCGCTATACAAATGTTGACACAAGTATACCATATCTATTTTAAATAAATGAACGTCATCAATTTGGAAACAAAGCATTATGACACCCCCTTATTCATTCAACTACAGTATAATAAATATGACTTATGAGTTAGGGAGTCTGATTGTGAAATAGGGGGCATGATTTGGTAGAAATACGGGAAAACTCAAACACTAAACCAAAAAGTTCCAGACTCTTGAAGCCTTTATCATCACATCTAAATTATAACTATAAATGCAACTGCAAAAAGTTTACAGAATTCCAGGAGACAACAAACAAATATGACGACGGGATTGTTTCATTTCAAATATTAAAACATTTTTGCTGATTATGCTGAAAATCAAGCATTTTAATATTCCATTTTTTATTATTCCTAACTTTGAAAATAGAGCTGGGCGATAATTCAATATGACAATTTATCGTCTTTCAATGGAATCGTATCGTGATGAAATCATATATCGAGATATCGTGACACACAATTACGTCGTCTAAATTGATAATAAGCACATACTAACTCAAATTTCTCAGAAAATCTGATATTAAATATTTTGAGGGAATATCATTTGAAGATTTGTTTTTGCATCACACTTTTGCATAACTAAGGGTTATGTTGATTTTGCACTAAAGTTCTTAATAAAATAAAAAAGAAAACAATCTTTCAATTTGACATGTACTTAATTCACACAAATAGATGTTATATGTGGTTATTCCATATAGACTATTTATTTATTGAATTAGCAGAAAACATGCTATATTGTGATGATATATATCATTATCGAGATATGAAATGACCTATACCCGGATAGAAGATTTTGGCCATGATACCGCCCAGCCCTACTTGAAAACATAACGGTTAAAATTAAGCATTTTCCAAAATTTCCAGACTTTGTACGAACCCTGACATTTAGTAAAATGCACCAGATGGTCAATTTTTTAGCGGTTAGTGGAAGAAAAAGAAGAAGGAAACTCTCCTTTTGGTGATAATTTGAATTTGCATTCATCCTTCATCACTTCAGGACAAAACTTCCCCTCATGCCCAGAAAGTTTGTCTGTTTGTAGGCGTTTGTTTGTCCGTTTCTGAGCCACGATGCTGGGCCGGGCCGGGCCACAGGGGTTTCAGCATTGGGGTGGGAGGTCTGTGTTTTGCAGCTCAGAGCTCTAAGTCTTGTTTGTCTGTCCCGAGCAGCTGGACAAGCTGTAATAATACAAACGGGCCTTTGAACAGGCTGCTGTGTTGTGCCGCTCTGGCTTGGGTTACATCCCACACACACACACTTGTTCGCTCAGAAACACACACATATGACGAGCAGATTGGCAACCGCATGCACACAAAGCCATACCAAAAACATGTGCTCGCACACTCGTGAACACAGGTGGACGTGCAGACATGCGTGCAAGCCCTGATATGCACAGATACACACAACAATACACCCCTGGTCACAACTGAATAATCCTGCATTGATCTCCGCCGAACTGTGATTGATCATCTTAAACTTGGCCGTCACTCTGCATGACGGCCTGTTTGTCTGTCTCCTCTGTTTGTTTGTTTATTTGTTTGTGTGGACAGACGGGTGGCTTGCTTGTTGTTTGTTTATGGCTGATCATTTGTCACAATAAATCATTAGGGAGGGACACGCACGCTCACACTCAGGGACACACACAAGCATGGCACGCACACGCACGCGCACGCACACGCACACACACACACACACACACACACACACACACACACACACACACACACACACACACAC
>JAOVVB010024482.1:0-15929 GCA_028570985.1 Heterobranchus longifilis | reverse complement strand
ACGTAAACATAGAAGTGAATTGAATAGATCGGCCCCATTGTCACCGATACCAGATCCAGATATTTGAGTCAGTATCGGCCCCATATTCAATATCAATATTGGATGGTGCATCCCTACCTAGTATCCAACCCTAGTTTCTGTACTGTTTCCATGACATGGCAGTGAAATCAGAGCCACTGTGTCTGTGTTGCAGGGATGACGGCTGCAGCATCCCTCGTCTCTCTGGCGTGGGCCCTGGCGTCTTACCAGAAGGCCCTGCGAGAGTCTCGGGATGACAAGAAGCCCATCAGCTACCTGGCTGTCATCATCCAGTTCTGCTGGCACTTCTTCACCATCGCTGCGAGGGTCATCACCTTCGCCCTGTTCGCCTCCGTGTTCCAACTCTACTTCGGCATCTTCATCGTGCTGCACTGGTGCATCATGACCTTCTGGATCGTCCACTGTGAGACAGACTTCTGCATCAGCAAGTGGGAGGAGATCGTGTTCGACATGGTGGTGGGCATCATCTATATCTTCTCCTGGTTCAACGTCAAAGAGGGACGGACAAGGTGAGGACGCTCTACTCATTTTGAAGACTAGTCACATGAAGTTCACTCAGCTGTCGACTGTATGGCGCTTAAAACAAACAGTTGTAGTGCAGCAGGCTGCTCTCATTCTCTGTTCGTAGCAATGACTACGAAAAGTAATGCACTGTAATTCATACATATAGCACGTAATTGTGAGACACGCAGTAGGGTTGGGCAATTAGACAAATATATTGAATACCGACGGTGACTGATTACATCGCCGTTTGCTTTTTATTGGGACGATAGTTATCATTTGATTTTGCTAATTTAATGACCTGCCTGAGAGCCGCTCCTCCGCCCAGTGTCTGTGTCTGCCTGTGCGCAGGTGATCCACGCAGAGGAGGAGAGCACTCAAAGCAGCGGCCCAACAGCAGAGGAGAGGGGGCAGGGGGCATTCAGAGTCAGGATATGTTCACATCTAACTCAGTGAATTAAGGACTTAATTCAACCAAACCAGTGCAGGTGATTCTAGGAACAGTGGAAAGACGGTTTGGGTGAGTTCTATTTGAGTTTGAATGACGTGTGTTTTACGACAAGTTAACAAGGCAATTAAAGTAACTTTGTTCAGTGAAACTTTCTTTAGGATGTGTGTGGTTGCATTTTTCTGTTGAATAAAGAAGAGACGTGTAAGATACATCCTACCTTGACAGTTTGTGAGCTGAACAGCGCATTGTGTCATCCATAGGCACACCGTTAAAAAAAAAGAAAGAAAACATCTCTCTATGTCTCTGTCTGAGGAGCTGAGACAGCGGTGGATAGTCTGGGTTGCTATGTAAGCAGTGTCGGCATAAAGCCTTATACTTCCGCCGGGAGGAGACCCCTCCTCCCATCGTGTGGTTCTCAAAGTCCCTTCGCTGCAGCCGGGGCGTAGCGCCGCCCAAGATGATTGTGATTGGTTTAAAGAAAAACAAACAGGCCAGGGAGTTTTTCCACTATACCGGAGTGAAAGACATTCAATCCAGACCTTCCCCCCTGCGCAGACACAGTGCTGTGGAGATAGGTCTGGCTATGAGAGACTAGCAGCTGGATAACTAGTCTTCAGCAACTGATTGACACCAGAAATTTACTGAACCAAAATAGTTTTCATGTCGACTCCATGAGAAGAAATCAACATGCAGTGTTTCTGTCATTCAATGAATTTATATCCCCGCCATAGCACACAGGACGGAGGAGAATGAGAGTGATGACACACAGACTCACAGACTGATAATCAATCACTATAGATCCAGTTAATAATTTCAAAACACACATACAGTGGTATACAGTGGGATATTTGTGTGATGTAAACAGCTGTCTGCAGAAACGCACAGAAAATAGACTTGCAGCAGTGTGGTGGGGGGGTCTGAACAAAAACACATTAAAAAAAGACACTGACTTCCAGACGAGCGAACCGGAGGTGCTAAAATGCTAACTCATCTTAGGCTCCCTATAGGACACCAATCTAAATGCAGATGGTGTAATTGGTCTATAGCAATTACATTGTGCAATCAACATTTACTTCTTAATGATAATTTAAAGCAGAAAAGTTATCTGTAGCCACTTTAATAGCTCTCCTCACAGCCCACTGTCAAAAAAAGATAAGCACCAACCACACACGTATCTATCGAGCTGCTTCATGCGTTACTAACTGATTTCTTCTGATTCCTTTCTTTTCCTCGTGTCTTTGTGCAGGTGTCGGCTCTTCATCTATTACTTGGTGATTCTGGTGGAAAACGCTGCTCTCAGTGCGTTGTGGTATCTCTACCGCTCGCCAAACACCACTGACGCCTTTGCGGTGCCGGCACTCTGCGTCATCTTCAGCAGCTTCCTCACCGGCGTGGTTTTCATGCTCATGTACTATGCCTTTTTCCATCCCAACGGGCCGCGCTTTGGGCGCTCGCCGAGTGGCCAGGGTCTCGACCTAGACCCCACCGCTCAGTTTTCCACACTACCATCCGAAGGTGCCACCAACTCGCTACGTTCCAACCGAGGCGGCGCCACAACGCTGGAGCGCGACCTGGGGAAGTATTCTGAGCGGGACGGCTGCATGCCAGTTTTTCAGGTCCGACCCACAGTGCCATCCACGCCATCGTCTCGTGCGCCACGCCTCGACGAGACCGTCATCAAGATCGACCTTTGTAGGAACCGCTATCCAGCCTGGGAGCGCCACGTCCTCGACCGCAGTATACGCAAGGCGATTTTGGCCATAGACTGCTCGCTGACTCCTCCGCGGCTGCAATACAAAGATGACGCTCTGGTGCAGGAGAGGCTGGAATACGAGACCACGCTATAGTTCCTCAGAACCCGTAGAGGGGCGCCACCTTCAGAGGATTATCCTGCTACCACATAAACAGCAACAGGGACTGTGGCAATAAGAATCTGTTACTACCAACAATCTCACTTTTCATCTCTCATTCCCGTTTGGTTTTTCGAGTCCTCGGCATCAGAGCCCGCCCAGGAGCATTCAGCCCTGTTGGTAGTGATCGGAGCAGCAATTTGGCATAAAGGCAGTTGATGTCACTGGATGTGTTTAGGTTCTTTGTGGGGTTGTTGCTGTTATTTTTACTTCCTCTCATCAGGGAAATCCCGTCTGGTACGAACTAAATGCAGAGTGCTTCGACACTCTGCTCAGACCGTACACAAAGCTGTTTGGTTACAGTTGGAAAAGTTAAGGATAAAATAAGCATATGTCCATCCAGATGAGAAGTCATCGGATATTCCACTTTAACCTAAATGACACCTGAATTACGCAACAATGTGATGAGGAAAGGAAACAATCCCTCATTCAGCATCTGTAGAAACTTCAGGAGACAATGTGTTGGAGACCTACTGCCAAACTGTCGGTCACCAACACATTAAGACAAATATGAATCTGTCTTAATGTGTTGGTGACCTACTGTTTGGAAGTTCTGATGATCCCACAGCAGCCACACCTGGGTGTGTACTTCCATCAATATCTACATGATAACACTCATCACTCCTGTTCTCTTAGTGCCAAAAAAAGGTTCCTTGGAAATGTCCTCAAGATTCTGGGGAGAAGGAACACCTTATGCCTGGTTCAGACGACACGATATCAGCCAGATTATAGCCCGCCCCGGCACACGTAGGGCGTCGGCTCGAATCAGGAATGGCCGCCGGGCGTGTCGTGATGGACGACAACTAACGCACAACATGGCGAAGCGAAAGAGGAATGATGTCGGTGCTGCAGGTCGAACTGTGAAACAGAGGAAAGGTCACAGTCGTTTCTTTTTTTTAGGCTTTTCTGAACACAAGACCAGCATCATGCACATAGCCATTGTTTGTTTACATTCTTCTTCCTAGCACCTCCTTCCTGATGACATCACCATAGGCTGTAAAAAAAATAATAGACGTAGCAGCATTGACGTCACCCGATGGGTTTTTGACTACTGTTTTGAAGCCACGAGTTTGGCATTTTGGCTGTCAGCATCGGACCATATTTGGACAAGAGAGCGGAGCTGGGGAGGATGATAAGCCAGCGTTGTCTATGGTTTCAATGGTGCTGCGCTAAGCTAAATGCTAAAGAGGGAAAGTTGCTGATTTTCAACCAGCTGACGCAACTTATCCAGAGTTTTGCCGGCGGATAAACGGGGACCTCTGGGTGTTGGTACACAGAGCCGGTTGAAAATCCGGCAAACTTTCCCTTAGCTAGCTCGCCTGGTTAGCAAGGTGCTACCTTGAACAAGACCAAAGGTGACCAAAATGTTACAATTAACCTTGATGAACGGAAAACATCAAACGAATGGGTCAAAGTTCTAAGACGAAAACACAGGCACACAAAAATTCACGTCTGTTGAGACCATAAACTCAGCATGAAACTGTAACAGGTAATAAATCAAGTGAGGAGTAGGGTAATTTTCTCATAGACTTCTTTTTGGAGCCAGTAGAGTCGCCCCTTGCTGGTCATTAGAAAGAATGCAGGTTCAAGGCACTTCATCATTGGCTTCACTTTTCAGACCCGGAAGCTCCGTCCATCTTTTTATACAGTCTATGGACATCATGTGTGTTGTTAAAGATGGCAAGCTTTGATTGGTCGGGGACCAACGTGTAGTCTGTCATGTCTCTCAGCCTAATCTGTCACAGTGGCCATCGTAACTGACAAAAATATCGTGTTGTCTGAACCTGGCATTCGAGATGGCTGGGAAGACCAAAAGGTTCTTCTCTGGCCGAGACATTTCACTCCTCTCGGATAAATATGTTCTACACTGGAAGACGTTCAGACAGGAAGTGGACTACATTAAGACAGTGGTCAAAGTAGCATCTATACTCAGTCATTGTGTTTTGTTTGGATAAAATCAACCAAACCTGGCTGGAAGAAAGGATGGGGAGCGAGAAAGAAAGAAAGAAAGAAGGGCTGAAAGCTGGACAGACACAACCTCACTGTCTTTCTCCCATAAGGAAATAATAAGTCAAACTCACACCATGCCAAGAAAAAATCTTCCTGGCAGCTCAACTCAACTGTTTGCAGCCTCATACACCTGGCTGTGAGGTGATACTGATCTTTGCTCGCCTGTGGACGCCAATGTGGGGAGGAGAGCAGAAGACGAGCAGAGCGCCAGACAGCAATGAAAAAGAGATGACGGCACAGGATGACGCAGGAAACGAGTCGAGGATGGAGAAGAAGCAGACAGGCAGCCATCTCAGCCAAACGAAACCAACCACCAGGATGTACAGTACTCTGAACATGCAGCATTTTTTTTTACTTTAGAGATGATGTAGAGGGTACTGAAGTCGTTGTCTGTGTTATTTTTGTTGTGTGAGTGTGTATGTGTTGGCATTAGGCGACATTTTGACTACAAGTCTGCTTGCTCTTTGATAAACACACGTCACCTTCTGGGGAAAAAGTTCCTGTTTTTCCCAGCAGCTGTTAACATTGTTACACCAAGACACACAACCCAAGTTAGCATGGTGCTGGTCGGGTCCACTGGTTTAATGAGAAATGCTAACAAAGTGATTTTTGGTTAACTGAAGTGCCACTATAAAAGCTTGATATAAGACCACTGATAAAAAAAAAAACAACATGATTTATTCCAACAGATATAGGTCCCTTTCACTAGCAGCCTATCACTGCTGTAAGATATAAATGATACGACCATAGATGTAAAAATGAATGGACGTAGCAGCAGTGACGCCACCCACTGGTTTGTGGACTACTGTTTAGAAAGCCTGGTATTTGGCTGTCGCCATTTCGATTTTTTGGAGCCAGAAGTGACTATATTTGGACAAGAAAGATGATGCGGCCAAACCTGTGTCATGTGCGGTTTCAGTGGCACTGCGGAAAGCTAAACGCTAAAGAAGGAAAGTTGCTGATTTTCAACCGGCTGATGCGAGTCATCTGGCGCAGTTTTGCCAGCGTGTAAACAGGGACCTCCAGGCGCTGGTGGTGTTTACCTGCGTGTACGGCAGTACACAGAGTAGCCCCTTTCTGAACTGTAGTAGCTAGCGCAGACTACAGTACCGTGCCTCTCCATTGAGATATCTATCCAAAAAACTCCCTCCCCCTGATCAGCAAAGCAAAGCTCTTCCATAAAGTGTCCCAGAGAAGGTACTCACAGTTGCACGAGGGTTTCATGTGGGCGGTGGGTTTTGAAAGCTTGGCGTTGCTAATAAACACATTGAATCTTTTTCTAAAAAAAACCTCAGTTGACTAAAGATGGTCGTTCTTCTTCTACTTTTGTGCTGCCCACAGCGGTCGCTATCCCCAAGAGCTTTTAAGAAAAAGATTAAACATGTTCACGAAACCCTTGTGGAACTGTGAGTACCTTTGAAATTTCTCTGCGACACTTTATCGAAAAGCTTTGTTTTGCCAAGTTTTTTGGATAGATTTCTCAATGGAGAGACAAGGGACTGTAGTCTGCGCTAGCTACTACACATACCATGTGTTGCCCTCGGTACCAGGGCTGCTCATTAAGTATCGGATTGGTACTCAATATTGGCTGATACCCAAAGCGCAGGGATCAGAATCATATTGGAACTGAAAAAGCCAGATCGGTGCATCCCTTGTCTAAAGCCCTGCTAGTGACACCTAAAGACTACGTTAAAGATCAGGGCCTCAACATTAAGACTACACTTTTGACTGAATGGTGGCATTAAAGCAAGGGTTAGGGGGTCGCCAAAGTTATCTTCTCGGGCCCATGACTATCCATACCAGGAGTTGTGATCAAAGTATTGGACTGAAGGATACCCTGCCCCACTGATACCAGTCAAATGATCATGGTGTCCTTTAACATAGTGTGCATGTATGAAGACCAAACCCTCAAACATCCCCAGTGATCCGAACCAGAGACAGCTAGAGACTGCTGTCCCATTAACACAACCCAAACAGCTTGACTTCAGGGAATGCTGGGAAGCCAGAGGCAATGACATCATCACATATTGTAGATGAGCCGTCAGTCAAATCCACCACGTTCAGGAATTTCAGCTCTCTCACTTAACGGCTGTAGAGTCAAGGCAATGCTATTTAGATGGCAACAGTGTGTCTTTTAAAGTGTCAAATGTCTGCACAAAAGAAAGTTCCAGGTTGTCTTTCTTGATTTACGTCACAAGTGCAATGTCTTTTTTTTTCTAAGGATGGCAAGGGGAGAGAAAAGCACAAAACGAGTCAATGGGATAATCATTGCATGAGACTGTAAAACTTTTCATCCTGCTTAAACCAAAAGCTGGTCTTATTCTGTGTATCAAGTCTGAATTATGTTGCAGCTCATTACAGTTAATGTCCTAAACTAAACTAGGTTCTAAGTGTAACTTTCAAAAAACCTGTGTTATTAATGACACCGGTGGCCATTAAGTGAACTGCATCCTGTCGTGCTCGCACTGCTTAGGCATGACCAAGCATCGGCCAAAACAGTGACATGACAAAGACTACACAATGTTGTGTACACACCAGATGTGAATAAATCAATTTGTGCAAATTAATTACATATAAAGCCAATGTAACGACGTGATTAGATGCGAGTTCCGGTCAGGCGACTCGAATGACGAGGCGCGAATGGCACGAATTACGCGGCACGGATTACGCAAATTGGCTCATTCACTTAAGTTGAAAAATCGGAATTTCGGCAGCGAGCAATGCGAGTAATCGCGCAAATGAAGCGAGTCAAAACAAAAGATTCCAGCATCCAAACCCGCACAAATTAAGTGAGTAGATTATTTGATAACTTGCCATTTCCAGCATGTAGGTTGATAGCTTGGAGGTTGTTGTTGTTTCCCGTACGAAGGGACCTTGAAAACGGGAACACGAATGGGAGGAACTTCCTGTCCACAGGAAGTAAGACTTCCCCAGTAAGCCAGACTATGAAGCAACCATCGGCCGCCAACTAACATATCCACTCAGATAGTATTCTGCTAGTGCTAGTGTTAGCATGCAAGAAAACCAAAGGTTAGCCAGCTAGCTGTAGTTTAGCTACGCTGAATGGAACTGGTGTTGGTTGCTTCGTAACATTAGCTGATAAAAGAAATTTGCAAACAGAAAGTTTGCAATTTACCGGATCAGCCCCGGCAGTCTGGATGAGTTAGCTGAAATTATCAGTCAGGACAGTATTTTGCTACATTAGCTAGCTAGCAATTTGTCCACGTTGGCAAGCCAGGTCATGTTAGCAAACATTAGTCAGCTAAAACCACAATAGCACAATATATTTCACGTCTAAGCTAACGTTAGCTAATGTCGCACACTGTTTCTGCTCGGCAGCGCGCAAAAGGTCACATTCGTTGGATTTTCCCAGAAAATTCATCCCGATTCCTTTCCATAGAAATCAGTCCACAGGCTGTTTGATAGACAACGGAGAAAGTCAGGGAAGGTCTCGGTTTTAAAGTCACGTTGTAATCCATTCGTCCACTGGCAATAAAAAACAATTAATACACGGAAAAAGTTACACACAGAACCTTTAAATGAACTGCTTTTCTTTTGATTACAGATATATAGCACTAAACATTTATTTATGTGCAGCACAAATATACAGAACACAGAGACAACAGACCACAGAAACAACCAGAAGGTTTCCAAGATCCACTTTCCCACCAAATATTGGCATATTCCAACTATTATTTGTGGTTTTCTCATTAGATATTTAAATTGAAATGGCTTATGTTAGTCCAAAATGTAATACCTTGTCATACCTTGAATGATTTGAACATATTCTTGTGCTTATTGAACAGATCTGCCGTGTTCTGTCAGAGACACACTTTAAAGGACCATACCAGCGGTTTTGCATGTTTGCAGATGGTGGTATGGTTCTTTATGTTTTTTATTAGTTTAAAGTCAGCTGCTTTTATCATGTTTTCAAGTGTCTTATTCTTTCAGTTTAACATGTGGCTCATGAAACAGTTTGTATATTGAAGCATAAGTCACATAACTTAAATACTGTTTAGGTTTATTCATTTGCCTTGTTGCCACACTACTGTGTGAGTGTGTGTGTTTTACTGCACTGAGCAGTTTATAGAGAACATTTTTGGTTAATGGCTGCATCAGTTGTTTTAATCAAATTGTTATTGTTGTTTTTTTTGCCTTTTACTTAATTTTGGGCTTTTGGTTTATTTACAAAGTCTGTCCACAGGATTTGGGGAGTACTGGTAAATATGAGTTGTATAAGTTGTACAAAGCCTTTTGTGGCTCCAGAGGAAGCTGTGTGAAATTGGATAAATTGCCTCACGTGATGTCACAGTTGGGGTTTGACAATGAAAAACAATCTGGAGGTGTGTAGCCCGTTCCTCCAGGCTACATTAGCCGCTACCGTAGACTGTAAAGAATAATGGACATAGCAGTAGTGACGTCACCCGTTGGTTTGTGGACTACCGTTTTGAAGCCTCGAGTTTGGCATTTGGCCGTCGCCATCTTGATTTTCTGCAGCCAGAAAATGACTATATTTGAACAAGAGGGCGGAGCTGGGGAGGATGATGGGGCCACGCCTGTGTCGTCTGTGGTTTCAATGGTGCTACACTAAACTAAACGCTAACGAGGGAAAGTTACAGATTTTCAACCAGCTGACGTGAGTCATCCAAAAAAAAAACATTTGCTGCAGTGAAACATAACCAGTTGAAAATCTGCAAACTTTCCTTGAAGTTACCAGCTAACGCTAGCGCTAGCTAGGTTAGCAAGGTTAGCAAGGTGCTACCGAACGCTGAACAAGGCATTTTTAAGCAACCAAAATGTTCCAATTAACTGTCAACACACTGGCCTAGTTCTAAGACGAAAACACTGACAACATACAAAAAAAAGGTTCATGTCTACGTTAATGTGCACAGTTGCCATGGATACACATTGCTAAGCCTCTATTTTGATTGACAGGTCGCCCCTCCCCTATTTATTTCCCCAAACTTACTAATTTCTGTATATGAATTTTTTATTTGGGCAGTGTCTGTCCTCCATAGAGGGGTGCCCTGTATATTCTGAGCCAGTGGAGTCGCCCCCTGCTGGTCATTAGAAAGAATGCAGGTTTAAGTAAGCTTCATTCATCTTTTTTTAATACAGTCTATGGTCATAGCTAACACAACACACCTGAATTTCCACCTGTCAGTCGTGGAGTTGCATTGGAAGACAGCAGGTTTTTTTAAGTAGTAAAGACACAGGTTTGGCACACAGTGTGCACGGCTGCATTTAGACAGCACTGCAGGAGCTCATATTCAGAAATCAACTTATTTGATTTCTGCCTGTTCTGGAAACCATCAAACCAAATCCATACAGAAAATAAATTTTCATTCGTACACTGGACAGACTTTTCTTCAGTAGAAAGCAGATCTTTCTTCTCTATTATTGGCCTAATTCAGGCGATTCTGATGTTTTCACACGATTGATTGTGCTGATATCAGTGCTTATCATCCTGATACATATGGGTCAGTAGGGGCATGCTGGCACATGCCAGAAGGCGGTTATCAGGGTATTTAATGGGCTGACAGCCTACTGTATTGACGGTTACTGTGACTGAAGCAACGGCGGAAGATGATGATGTAGGAAGAGCATCCAGACTCTGTAAGGAGGCAGGTTGGGTGGTGGGTGGGTCACGGAAGTCACGGAAATGTGGATGCTTTTTTTTGTAAATGTACAGATGTGTTTCCAACAAAATGTTGGGAGTTGAAAATCATTGAGCCTGTTCTACTCCTGCTCTATATGAAAAGTGCCCTGAGACATTAGCGCCGGCAGCCGTAATCCTGTACGCACCTTGCATACTTTATTTTTAATGATTTCGTACAGTTGGGAGCTGTGAGCCAGTCTGGTGACGTAATCTGTTGATGTTTTTACCGGGGCTGTTGAGGGACAGCGTTGTTTTCATCCAGGTTTCCATCTGTCACAGAACTGCTGTGAAGCACCACGATCAGAAAGTTCTCTGGCGAGCATCAGTATTCTGGCTGTTTCAATCAGAAGCACATTTCTCTGTGCCAGTCAACAAGCAATTCTGCACCTCTGCTGTTTACTAACCACATGTGGAGCTGAATTGTGTGTGTGGGTGTACAGGCTGTATGTGTGTGTCTGACTGCTCCAAGGGCACAGAGACACAGAGGCTCGTTTGGTTTAAACACAATGACGAATCATTTTAAAAGCACAACCACAAACAGTAGTGACACTAGGTTATTTGTAATAAATATAGTGGATGAAATGTCATCATGTGGGGTAAAAATCGAGGAAACTCTAGAAGAGCAGGTAGAGGGGCAGGAATCAGATCATTTATCACAATCAGATCATTTTTATCATCCCCATTCAAAACGCTGAGCCTTCTGGACTTTGTAGTGTGAGGAGCCGGCCCTTACTGACCCATATGTATCAGGATGATAAACATGCTATCAGTGCATTAAATCATGTGATAACATTTGAAGCGGGTGCCTAATTCACCAGCAGAGGTCCTCGGTGGGTTTGCCAGCACTAAGGGTTGTGAAAATGTTCAAAGTTCATGCAATAAATGTATAGTCACTCTAAAAAGCATTGCCATTATTCTATCTAATCTGACAAGCTTTCACGTGACAGTCGCTAAAATACAACAATAAGTGGACAGAATCATCACGGACTGATGAGAAAGTATGAATGAAGGTTGAAAAGCACATTTGTTCTCTGTAGCCGACTCTGTGTAGATGCAGCCATTTGTCAAAGCATCGCATGTACATTTATTTGCAGTGTCTCCCAAATCCAGTGTAGCCTTTTTGTTTACTCATCGCCATCTCAACATATATACTGATATATATATATGATGATATATATATATGGAACATAAAGCTACCTCAGTTTGTTTCATGGACAGAATACCCTCCACCTTCTCATCGCCAATACATTTACCTGTAACACACGACACACACAGGAGACTGGAAATACAATTTCCCAAAATCAGTGTACTCCAAAGAATAACACTGACGTGATGATAATTATTTTGAATGAGAAATGGACTGTTCATTTTCAAATTTGCAGACAATGTGCCAAACTCAGCCCAGTCGCCAGAATAAAATGTTGGCATTGTACTTTTCTGCAGGCCACGCATACGTTGAATCTCTGTTTTTTAACCAGAGGACGGGACAAACGAGCTATGTTAACTTATTGTTGATTTTTGCCATTTACGTTAATTACGTAACTTACGTGAATTACCTGAGGTCATACATGTTGGTGTTTAAAGTGTGAGCTCAGCACTAGGGCCCCCAGACCCCTCAGCACTTACAGTGTTAGGGCCCCCAGGCCCCTCAGTGCTTACCATATGAGGGCCCCCAGGCCCCTTGGTGTTTATAGAGTGGGCTGACCACTAGGGCCCCCAGACCCCTCAGCACTTACAGTGTGAGCGCCCCCAGGTCCCTTGGTGTTTACAATGTGAGGGCCCCCAGGCCCCTTGGTGTTTACAATGTGATGGCCCCCAGGCCCCTTGGCATTTTAAGAGTGAGCTGATTACTAGGGCCCCTAGGCCCCTCAGCACTTACAGTATGAGGGCCCCCAGGTGTTTAAAGAGCGAGCTGACCTCTAGGGCTCTTCTGCACCTACGGTGTGAGGGTCCCTGGGCCCCCCTGCACTGAAAGCAAGAGGTGGACACTAGGGACCCCCAGACCCTTTAGTGCTTACAATGTGAGGGCCCCCAGACCCCTTGGCATTTTAAGAGTGAACTAACCTCTAGGGCCCCTGGGCCCCTCAGCACATACAGTGTGAGGGTCCCTGGGCCCTGCTGCACTGAAAACATGAGCTGACCACTAGGGCCCCCGGGCTCACGGTACCATGATCCGGCCCTGACAAAACTGGGTCCTGTGTGCAGCGGTGTGTTATTAGCATGCTTTCCTGTGACATCATGCTGACATCTGTATTTTACAGAAACAAAGCCAACTTTTATTCTGGAGATCAGGTTGGCCAAAGTGAAATTGCAAACTGTTTTTTTACATGAATTTGAATGATATACTGGTTTTCCAAAGAAAAAAGATCATTTCCAGCTCATAATTGGCCTAACTCATTCATTGTCATGTTTGAAAGTCATTTTCAAACCTGCATAATCAGAATTGGATTTCTGCATTTTAATTTGTCATACATCGTGCACAGTTTTTCATGTATCTGGCCCGTGGATGAAATACTTTGTCAGTAAAGGAACTTTTATTGAGAAGAGCCAGGAGGGGTTCGATCTGCCTTGAGATTTAAAAAATAAAATATGAGGGGTTGTCATAAAAAGGGGAATGTGATTGGTGGAGGGTATCCTGCTCACTGCAGGAAGTGCATCATAAACAGGAAGTGCATCATAAACAGGAAATGCATCATAAACACGATGCATCAACACGCTCCGGACATAACTCTTAAAAGCTGCTTTCTATGTTTAGTTTGCCTTAAAGAGAAGATATTTCTATTTTTGTCTTTATTTTAACCTCATCACACAGGACTTTGTTTGAGGCTGTACTGAAAGCACAGCTGGATTTTATGGTTAGCCCGTGGTGTGTGTGTGTGTGTGTGTGTGTGTGTGTGTGTGTGTGTGTGTGTGTGTGTGTGGGGGGGGGGGGGGATTTGTGTGTGTGTTGTTTTTACACTGTTCAATAATAACGTGTCAACAGCAGTTACTGTGCTTGTACTAAGTTGTACAGATCCTCCCTGCTGACTGTTTTTGTACAAGCAAAGACAACAGTTGTGACAGCGCTGGAGCTGTAAATAAATATAGAAATAAATAAATAAGCAATGTTAGAGGATCACAACACTCAAAAAACATTTCCCATTGCATTCCCAAAAACTTTTCTGTTTCTCCTTCTCTGCCTCCGCTAGTTTTCGCAGCTATGGAGGTCACAACCTGCCAAAATAAAACATTATTGCCATTATGCCCTCATTTGCATAATGAAAAAGAAATGCACAAAGAAATGTATAAAGGAAATAATACAGAAATAAATAAGTATGGGGGAATAAATAAAGGGGAAATAATACAGACAATAAATTAATTAATTAATTTAAAACTATAAAAAAATAGAATAAAAATAAAAGGGACAAATAAATATAAAGTAAATAAATAGGGGAATTAATACAAAGGTAAAGAAAGAAGGGAATTAAAACAGAACTATGAATTTATGACATATTTGATCAATTAATGCCCACATTTATGTTTATATTATTTGTTGTACACTTAATGGGATCTTAATTAATTTATTGAGTCATTTATTTATTTATTTATGCATTTATTTTTGTATTTTGGCAGGTTCTGTCCTCCATACAAAAACAATGCGTACTTTGTCATTTATGTATGGCAGTAATGGATCAGAGCTCTGCTGCTCTTTTTATTCTGCATAAGCAGAGAAAAAGACTATTTAGTGTGAATTAGGGATATAATCGCTTTTAGCATAAATCGTGATAAAAAAAAAAAACACATGAATATCCTCATGAATTGACTGTGTCCTATAATGTGATGCAATCCAAATATTTGATTCTTTAAAAAAAGTAATGTTTCGAGAAAAAAAGTTGCAATGTTTCAAGGAAAAAAGTCACAATTTAGAATTTTCGAAGAAAAAAGTCATAATGTTTCGGGGAAAAAAGTTGTGATGTTTCGGGGAAAAAGTTGCAATGTTTCAAGGAAAGAAAGTCACAATTTTACAAGAAAAAAGTTGTAATATTTCAGGAATAAAGTCATAATATTTCGAGAAAAAAGTTGTAATGTTTCAAGAAAAAAGTCCCAACAAAGCAAAATGTAAGGTAAAATGATCCCAGTGTGTTTAATGTAATTTTAAGACTTTTAAAGTGAGTTTTATTTTGGCCAGGATAATGGAGACATGAAATGTTCATATATCATGCGCAGAGTGGATTATCAGGATGATGGAGCAGCTTTAGTACAGGCACAGTACGCAGCAGGTGAATAATAACGGTAGGATTCCACGTGTATAATCATTCTGTACAGATTTAGAGAGACGGTGGAACGTGGGTACCACAGATAGAGAAGTGATCAACTTAAAAGCTTATCTGTAAATAAATGTATGCAAAGTGTACACGCTAAAAAAGAACATTCCTCTCTCTTTGAGTTCTGACTGTGAAGGGTGTCTTTAGAGGTTTGATGCCACCATGATGGCAGTAACTATGACGATATACTACAGAGAAAAAAAAAAGATAAATGTGGTGTATGTGGTGTATTTACAAAAAAAAAAAAGATACAAATGTTTAAGACAAAAAATGGTCTTTTCAGTACGTTGCATTGTGTGATGAAAGTCTGAAGTGCTAAAAAATCTTTCAATGGGGAAAAAGTACATTTTATTGTAAAAAAATAAATAAAATAAAAAATAAATCAAGAGTGATAAACATGATAAAAATTACATTTTTGTATATATGGGATTTTTGTAAATTTTTATTTGAATCTAATGCAACACAAACTACCAAAATTCATTTAATAAAGTACACTGTGGTAATTTTTCTGGCCTCAAGTTTGTTCATTTCTTGCATTTATTCTGTGAAGCAAGAGGATTCTGGGACTGTAATAATTATTCTATTTATGTATTTATGTATTTCTTCTTATATCTGAGGACTGAAACTTACTGTGCATCAGGGTCAGTATGTAGTATGAGAGTAATCAAAATTTGCATCCACATTTTTATGTTAGAATTGAGAATAGTGCCATGCAGAAACCTTCCTGTGTTAGCCTGCATCACAGAGCAAGATTAGCTGATTATCTACAGGGTTTCACATTTTCCATTTCATATTTCCAGACTCAAATTTCCAGATTTCTCTGTAGATTAAACAGGACAGAGCTTTTGTTCTTGCATATGGCCGCCTGCATGTTGGAGATGTTGAAGGATTTTACACAAAGTTTTATCTACAGTAGTTTTATTTTTGTTAAACTAGTCTTTATATTTAGGATTGTTAAACCAGTCTTTATATTTAGGATTGTTAAACTAGTCTTTATATTTAGGATTGTTAAACCAGTCTTTATATTTAGGATTGTTAAACTAGTCTTTATATTT
>JAOVVB010024474.1:0-15932 GCA_028570985.1 Heterobranchus longifilis | reverse complement strand
CACACACACACACACACACACACACACACACACACACACACACACACACACACACACACACACACACACACAAATCCATCCACCATCCCCTATGTTGTCTGCCAGGAGGGCAACATCAAAGAGACTCTGGCTGTGGGCATGAGGAGCCTGGAGACTAGCGAGGGCCTGTGGAGTGAAGCGTGGGCCTGCAGAGGCAGCTGGAAAGTCAAGTGGCCACAGGGAGCCTGGAGAATGAGGTGGGCCTGGAGAGCGAGGCACTGTATACCGTAGAGCAAGGTACGGGTCCATAAAAAGAAGCCAAAAGGTGGTCCCGGAGAGCACGGTGGGCCTCTGGTGCGAGGTGAGGGTCCATGAAAGGAGGATGAAAATGGTCCCAGAGAGCACAATGGGCCTCAGGAGCGAGGTGAGGGTCCATGAAAGGAGGATGGAGATGGTCCAGAAAGCACGGTGGGCCTCAGGACCGAGGTGAGGGTCCATGAAAGGAGGTGGTCCTGGAGATGGAGGTCAGCTCTAGAGAGCACGATGCAGGTGAAAAACAAGACTTTAAAAGTAGACGTGGGAAGTAAAGTGAGCCTGGAGAAGGAGGCGCAGAAGTCAAGAGGGTTTAGTGAAGTTTCTCAGAGCTGTACAGATGTCAGAGGGACGCTCTTAAATGCAGCTCTTGGTGACAAGTTTATGTATGTTTCACTTTCTTGTCTTTCCTTGATCTTTTAACAATAGCCAGCCAGACAAACAGAGAGAGAGAGCACTCTGGTTCATGTAAACAATACATTTCCTCCATGAGACGATGTCCACTTTTTATTGGCTGCAGGCAGAGGAGGGAGGAGGGCCTGCAGGAGGCGGGCAGGAGAGCAGGAGGAGGTGGTGGGAGGTGGGCAGCAGAACACAGGACTGCCGCTGTTGCCTCTGAGGCAGAGATCGGCTTCTTGCTCTCATCTGCCCGTCAGAGCCCTCCTCTGAGCTGCCAATCAAAATGACGGACAGCTGCTGGCGGATGAAGGAGAGAGGTTTGAAGGGACCGGCGCAATTGCACAGTGTTACCTGTGATTTCTCTCCCTTTGTGTCTAAAAGAGGCAATGCTGTCTGTAACCATGACTTCTGCAATCACACATTTTACAGGTGGGTCGTGAAAGGCTCTGATTGCATCATTATTGATTGTGTTGCTAAAGAATAGACGTAGATGGGTGTGTTTGAAATATCTTTTATATGAAAAGCGCCCGTCATGGTGCACAAAGCTTGAGTCATGTACTCGTTTTAGAGGAATATTAGTTAGAGGCATCCTAAAGGGTTGTTTGTCATGGATTGGGAAATAATTTGATTTATAAAACAGACAACTGTGTTGGATATGAAACATAACGAGACTATTCTGTTCATCTGAATGCTGTAAATTTGTCATGACACTTCTCAAAACAGCATTAAATCAAGCCAAATTAGTGTATTTTCTGGATGTTTTTTTTTAAATATCCAAAATACTGACAGTCCGTACCCTTCTAAATGTCTTGACATTTGCATTTTTGCAGCATAAATAGGGGTGTAACGATTTCAATCAGTCAAAATGAGCTTCCAATTTTAATTATCGAAATCAAAAGCAGGATTCCCCATTTTTAAATAAATTATTTAGATTTAACCATATGGCCTTAGTGTGGTACATTCCAAAAAAAAATATGGCGGTTACTACATCATACTTGATATCATAAAGCCTATCTTTTTTAAAAGAAGAGACAGGGCATAAAACCAAGCTCTCTTTACTCGATAGTGGCATAGCCGTCAGTGTTGAATATCGAATCAAATCATGACTTTAAAATCGAAAGTCTAGTCGAATCGTGGACGTCTGGAGAATCGTGACACAGTCACAGCCAAGGGGAGAGGTGAGGGTGAATGAGCCGACCTTCTGCTGCTACATGAATCAAAGAATTGAGCTGTCTATATTATGTTATTATGCCCCTACAAGCATCCGTTTCACTACCACCCACAACATGTAACACAGAGGTGAAGAGAGAGAATAAAGAGACACTTCAGATGCAGAATCTGTGATCACAACACGCTGATAAGGGGATGCCAAACTAGTCAACAAAAAGAGTCAACATTTGAATTAGTCTTTCCTTGGATGGCAATATTTTCTGTCTGTTCAGTTAGCCGTTGCTCCGAACTCTATAGTTGTTCCTTTAATAATTCTAAACAAATCAGATATTAAATGCTTCTCCTTCCAACCCTGTCTCCTACAAAATCACGTTCACATACAAAACCGTATGTATTTATATATTGATATAATTTTATGTTTGCTAGAATTTTATGTTTACTTTTTACTGTATTTCAACCCAGTTAGCCAAATTATTTTCAATACATAGATGCATCTTTCATGGCGCTGCAGTGCTGTTACAATGATACTTTACTTATGAAGTCTGTCAGCACATCCACAGAGGGTTATTCATACATGACTAAAAAAATGACACTTCGCCATCAAAAAGTGTAAACCAGGTTTCTCTTATGTTGTGTTCAGACCAGATGCGAATAAAATAATCTACTTGCTTAATTTGTGCGAGTTTGGACGCTGGACTCTTTTGTTTTAAGTCACTTCATTCGTGCGATTACTCACATCACTCGCTGCGGAAGTTCAGATTTTTCACGTCTTTACATGTAATGTACATGTTTGTGTCTGGTGTGTAAACGACATTAGCGGTATCCCAAGTATTGAAGCCTGGTTTCTTGTTTACATCTAACAAATCAGGTTAATAAAGAAAAACAACCACCAGTTTACTGCATTAAAGATTATGTAAACACACAGTCAGTGTGTGGAGGACTGTACTGTAGGATGGAGGGTCTAAAGATAGAGGTTGTACAGATTATAAAGCCCTTTGAGCTACATTTGTAATTTATAATTGATGGCTATTTAAACCAAATTAAATAACTTTTTTTTTTAACATTACAAATTTTATTTTATGAAGCAGAATAAGTGTGAAATTATTCCCACTTTCTTGGTTTAATTTTCAAATTCCTTTGTTTACCATCTGGCTAGCAATGGATCGACTAATGATACTGCAATTAGTGAAAAATGAATGTGTGTGTGTGCGTGTATGTGCGCGTGTGCGTGTGTGTGTGTGTGTGTGTGTGTAGGATCAGTATTCTAATGAGGACAGACAAAAGAAGTCTGTAGCTCAGAGCCAATTGGACAGAGAGGAGCAGAGCATCAGAGGAAGAAAGCCGGAGAGGGGAGTGAGCTAGTTGGGGGTTAGGGAGGGTTCAGGCTGGTGGCAGTCAGTGCCTCAGGCAGGGTTTTGGGGTCAGGCCCCCCCAGACTGCCACACCGGCCCCCCGGGCCCCGTGAGGGGGGACACCAGGACCACGCTGGCCAAGGGAGGGGCACTCAATTAGGGCAGCGTTCAAAATTTTAGCCTGGTGCTTCAGAAGAGAAGGCCACCTGATACCTATACACCTCAAACATCCTCCTCCACCCGCTCCACCCTGCAGACTGCTGATTGACACACCCGAGGGTTCGAAAGGTTTTTGAAGGCTGAAAATGACACTCATATTTAATGTTATGTAACATTGTTTTATTTCACCTTTGTCTGTGTCAAATTCCCTCAAAATATGCATTATTCCCCCTACAATTTAAATACTGTTAAGGAGGGATATACAACACACTACATCTCTCCATTATAATCATTCTCTTCATATTATGAATAACAACAATGCTGTACAAATGCATGGCAAATGCTTCATTTTAATCTGGACCTGTAGCCAGACACACAGTCACCTAGAATTTTAGAATACCTAAAATTATAATATACAAGAATGTAGAATAATTGTGCAAAAACTCCGTCTGAGTCAGACCGATAACTTCTTCAAAGTTGGGTTGCAATTCATTCAAAAGTCATGACAAAATGGCAATATTTCCATCATTATGAAAAAGCTGACAACCAATTTAGCAACAAGTAAAACGGTGTTATATATCAAAAAGCTAATTACAAACTTAAGGCTCATAAAATAGGTTTTGTCCCACTCTCAGGAAGATTGGACAAATACAGGAAGATGACGTGGAAATGAGCTCAGTAACATTAAATATATGACTCCAGAAGCTTGGTGACACAGTTACTATTTGCAGGCAGTAGGTGATTTGTTAATTTGTGTGTCACCCTTGTGACAGGAAGACTATGATATAAACTACAGTTTAGAGAATATTATAGATCCAAGATGAAACATAGAGCAGGGCGGGACTGAGAGAAAAAGGCACATTACAAATCTGGCTGCTACTTCAGGACCACGGACAGCGCCATGGATCTGTCAATACACAGCACAGTTAAGCTCCTGATATTTCAGAGCCATGGTCTGGGCCATAGATTCTAACTTCAAACCTCAGTAAGATAAAGGATCAATGAGTCACAGGAAGACTCTGCCCTGCACTTACGGCAGGTTATCAAAGGGGATGCATTTTGGTCATTTTGCAAACAACAGGGATGACAGCTGTCTGCAGACAGTTTATATATGGCAAAGCAGGGTGATATAAAATGATGCAACACAGCAGCAGTTGAAGTTGACACCAAAGACACCAAAGGCAGTAATGTATGTGAGTCAGTTTAGTATAGTTAAACTTGAAACAAGGTAGGACAAGCTGCTGTAAAAATGTAGCTGTTTTAACAACACGAATCAAGGAATCAAACAAAGAGTACTTTATAAAAGGCCATGTGGTGCTTTTGGATCTGGATCTGCACCAGACAGACATCTTTCATAAACTCCTTTTTTTTAAATTAACTAACTAAGCACTGCACCATATCTGTTATGTATGAGCAGGATTGAAGATCGGATTTATATAGAACAAACAAGGTCTACATGGTACTGATATAGAAATGGAAAATCTTCTGTTGTATTTGCTTTGGCCAGTGTGTTTGTCTCTGAGGTGCTGCTGTGTGTGTGTGTTTATGGGTTGCTGGCCAGTTTCACACAGTTGCATAATTAGCAGTAGCATTAGCATGCCTAACATCTCAGCTGCTGCTCCACAATACTCTCAGGAAGAGCCCTGTTGAAAATCCTCCCAGTAACTGTCAATCTCTGGCTCTCTGGCTCTCTCTCACATGCACACACACACACACACACCTCTCTCTCTCTCTCTCTCTCTCTCTCTCTGTGCGTTTATACAACATTTTGTGTCATCGGCAAATACACCTAATTGCCAGGCAGCAAACATTTCAACTCTTCTGGTTTTCCTCAGTTAACTTTATCATCCTTCTCTTTATTCGAACAGATACTGTATGTGGAAACATTTTAGGAGGGGGCGGGGCTGCGCTGGATCCAGGCATTCCTCGCTAATCTGCCACAGTCGAGCTGTTCGGAGTTTCGCTGTTGCAGGAGATTTTGTGTAATTAATTGGTTCTTCTGGGGGTCAAGTGGTTTCATCTCGTTTCAGTCGCCTTGTACATCAAGCAGCCATGTCTGCACCTGTTTCCTGCTCTCAGCAGCTGCCAGCTGGGCCTCCCAAACCACTATTGATCCCATCAGATCACGCACACACACACCCTCATGCACACACACGTTTGAAATGCTTTATTCGTATCTGCTAATTAAATTTGCCAGAGATAGCCTTGAATATTACAGAAGTTCAGCAGGATTTATTCTTAATTTGTTGTATATCTAGTTCCTGCTGGAGACTTTAGAGCACATTTGACATCACAAGTCAGATGCAAAGTATCACATGATTAACATTAGTGAACATTAGTGGGCATACAAGTTGCATTAACATTGGAGACATACAAAATAATATACAGGCTGTGTGAGGCTTTTTGCAGGTTTAGTTGGTGTAAATCAAGGTTTGTGGTCCTGCAAGGCTCTTTCAGATGTGATCTGGAGATACCGTATATTTATTCTGTACATAAATTCACAAATAGTAGCTGGAGGCTTTATTCACCTCAACTGCAGAGAGAAGAAGGCCTTTCTTTGAGATTGGAGAGACTTTATTTCTCATTTATCATGTTTTATGTGATGTTTTTTGACCATGTATTCTTAAAGATATTTGTTTTTGATAGTGGCGGTAGAAATGTGACACGAAGGAAAAGACAGGGACAGTGATGCTGTGATCACATGGTCAGCATCTTAAAACCCTAGATCACCATGACACCCTGTACTTTTTGAGTAAAGCCTTCAAGTGCTTCAGGGGTAACAATCCGTTCTCTTCCTTCGAGGGCTTTTCTTGTAAACCATCTGCAGAAAGTGTGAAGTTTCATTAACAGTAACCTTACAAAGAGAAAAGCAGTAGGATTGATGGAAATTAATCAGTGACTGAGAACAGTATTTCTGATTTTTTAAAAAAGTACAACAGTACTGTGTTATACTGTCGGAATTAATGCAGTTTAATGTGGATTATGCAGAATTTTGTTTTTGTTACCCTGTGTAGTGGCTTTAACAAAGATCCAATATCCAGGAAAGCCATAGAGCAAGGGTTGATGACACACAATCCAAAAATCAAACAATAAGCATCTGCAGAATCAGGTCTCTTTTTTAACAAAGGACTTTGACGAAAACACTCTTCCAAAACAACAAACTCAATCAATCAATACTTTGGCAGTATACTTTCTTACTTAACATAAACTCTTTGGGTTTTGTGTTCTTTGTTATCTTTGTGGTAAAAAAGCTGTGTAAAAAAGCTCGTCTCATCAGCTGTTTTTCTTACCGGTGTGTTTAATCACCCTCACATATAAACATCCTCACACTGTGGCTGATGCAAAAGGGGAGGGGGGGGAGGCCTTATATTTACCTTTAACCATTTATCATAACCTTTTATCATTGCTTCTAACGTAGCATGTTTGTGCACTGCTTTATATAAACAAATTTAGTTTGATACACTCTACTCCAAATTAATTTTAGCTTACAGTATGGCTCCAACACCCTGTTATCTTCATTTCCACACATTTTTGTTCCAAAAGTACGAGGCTATAACAAGCTATTATTTCAGATAAGGCCATGTTCCGAGTCCAGCTTTTATTTCAGAATTTGGGCAGGTAAGAAATCTGAGGAGATTTGTTCAAGGACACTTGAAGATTAAAACAGTGCACACACACTCTCACACCTCACATCCATATGTCTACAATACTCTGAACAAAAGGGGGAGGAAGGAGAGAGGGAGGGAGGGAAGGGTCGACACTGGAGCTCAGGACTCCTCGTGCTGAAAAGCTTTTGTCAAGCACTTGACAAAAGGTCTCACTCCGGAGGTTAAAGGTTAAGAGAGGCCACTTCCGACCTTCACATTCCGAAGTTTGCAGACATTCCTCCAGAAAGATGGATCCACGACTTAAAGGATCCATCTTTTAAGTTTACAGGTCTGTTATTTCATTTTAGCACTTATATATAATTCCCTTAAAGTTATGCTCACTCAGACCATTTCAACAGCGAGAGAACAAACTGGCACTAAGAGGAATAACACGGAGCAGAGCATTCCTCGAGTAGACTTTAAATCACTCCCAATGGGAGAGTTGCCAGTAAAAAAGAACAAAACAAAGAAGAGCTTTAAATGCAAAACATGCTGGTGTTGCAGCAAATTACACAATCGGAGACTGGGACTGCCTTCTAGGTACATTCTCTGAGCGAAGGAGCACTAAAAACGGGCCATTCATTCATTATTTGGTGCATTTGTCTAAGAAATCAGATTATGGGGATCAATACCAACTGCGAGGAAAATGATTCTGGATCATTTCTACCTTCATGCATAGAAAAGTTTATGAAACGTATGCAGTATTAGTCATTAAATTAAGGAAACTAAAAAAAAGAGATGACTGCACAAAACCCTAGTGGTCCATTGCAATGAATAAGGAGCAAACTATGCTATGGATAGGATACTAAAAAGATAAGTCACAAATACTAGAGGCTGAAATGTACTTTGCAGGGTGTCAAGACTCATCCCTCAGGGAGAGAGCGAAGAGTTCGGATATGCAGGATGTGTCTGAAGTAAAGTGCAACAGGCCTCAGTTTCATGTCCTGGAAACATCCTCACAGGAGTTGGTGCATTTTACATGTTTGGTTTGCTAGTAGAAGAATTGGATTGTTATTACGGTCATATGTTACGCATGTAAACATTAGGGGTGTAAATCACAAGTTTCATCATGATAAAATATTATATCGATTCTTTGGACAACAATACGATATTTGCTGATATCACAAAGTCAGCCACCATACGATTTCGATTTGATTAAATCCAGGGGCCTGCGATCGATATGAGACAACATCATATGTCCATTTAACACAATCAGTTACATCACTTTAGAAACGTTGATAAACATGCTAATGTTACATAATGCGTGATTTGCAGAAACGTACAATGCCAACATTTTATTCTGGCGACTGGACTGACGTGACACAGGTCACTGCGCAGATGTGGAAGAAGATTTCAAGAAGAATAAGCTTGAGGTTAACTCGGGTTAAAACAACAACAAAAACTGTGGGGATCAAAGAAATGTGGGATTTTGCACTTTTGTGGGGAGCACTGCTGTACCCGAATGCCCTGCAATGGGCCTGTGAGTTCTGGTGCAAAGCATTCTGGGATGCCATGGAAGTCTCTCTGAGGAGAAACTCTTAAATTAGAGATTGTCAGGACACAGACACAGACACATACACACACACACACACACACACACACACACACACACACACACACACACACACACAAACATGCTGGCATGGAAAACAGCGCGACGCGTTTTAAAGCTCATCTGCAAACTGATTCTGTCAGGGAGACTTAGTGACGTGCGGCTGCCTCCTACAGCTTTCCTCCATAACGGCGCCGGTCGGCATCGGCGTTGTGCTGTCCACCAGGGAGAAGGAGAGGCGGCGGGCTCTAAATAGAGCCTCCCTCGGTTAAATATTAACACTCGCCTTCCTCTGACAGAGAGCAGCCCGCCATGTCGCCTTCCATCTCCACCACGGGGAGATGCAACACAGCATAGCACTCAACCACACAGAAACACATGGACACAACACAAGAGCATGCACACAACACACACACAGAAAGTTATGCATGCGCTTTGAAAGGCTAATAGCATTTTTTCCAACATTATAAATACTTTTTAATCTCTCTTCTTTCCACAATTATCAACGGTATTTTTTTGAGTTTTTTCATGTTGAAACTCAAATTTTCCACAAAGATTGAGAGAAATGTCTTCTCAAGCAGCGGTCAAACCATCATGTGACGATAAACATCTCCATTAAATAACATGTGATGTGTTAGCAGCGGGGTGAGGCTTGTTTCACTGCAGGTTTTCAGTAACCTGCGATATCAGTGTAACCTCGCACACCCTCTCTCACACACACACACACACACACACACACACACACACACACAGAGTGAGAAAGGCGGCCTTGGAGCAGAATGTGTTTGTGGAAGTGACAGATGATCATCCTCATTAGTGGAGAGGTGATGGAGGGAGAAAGAAAGAAAATGGATTGATTTATCTGACAAGTCAAAGAAAGGCAGTGTGTGCAATATGCCACTCCACGCTAGAGACCTATCGAATATACTGTCCTTTTTAAAAAATAATGAAGAGCCATACAGAAATGCTGTCACAGGATATGAATGTGTCCGCTCAGTATCTCCAGGAATTATGTTCATATTGGAGGATTCTGTAGCGCACCACTTCCGTCTAGAGCGCAGGAAGTCATCTAGTGAAGTGGAAAGCATAAGGGTGTAGTAGTGTAAAGAGGCAGTGCCAGGCCCCAATGCAAGACGGTCATAGCGGGCCGGCCCATCGGAATCAGATGTAACATAACGTAATGTCAGTAGCGAATGAAAGAAGAAAGCACGCAGTTTAAACACGACCAGCAACAGTGAAATGCAAACAGACTGCTATAGAAGGAGTTCTAATATAGCAAGGCCAAGATAGTGATAGCCTTGACAAAATCTGGTGCTGGACAGATGAAAACATTAGGCACTCATGGCGCACTTTGACATGAAATTCATCAATGATGGTGCACCATGAAAAATATGAAAACATTACTGGTTACGGCACACAGTGACACATGAAAACATTATCATGATGGCACACCTTGACAAATATGAAAACATGAGGCTATTGTAACAGTGCACAATGCATCACTGTCTCCTAAAAATTAGGTTTCTATAGCCGACAACTAAACTACATTTTCAACGTTTCCCAGATTATGTTTGTCTTTGATGTATCAAATACGTTTCTAATCAAAGTCAGCGGAAGTCCGCATAGGGAGGAGGTTTGGGTGGACGGGTGGGTCAAACAAACACAGGACTTTCACCCAGGAGACCGCTGTCCGTGTCCTGTGTGAAACCGAAAGTCAACGTTTACATGTTACGTAGGCATAACATACTTAACTGACATCACAAACGTATAGGCTTATTTTAACCCACAGGGTTAACCACATGTATAAAACTGTGACTGCTTCACAATGTGGAAAATACGTTTCCCTCTAAACATAAATTGAGAATGCAGTTTCGTTGTTTGGGAACGTAATTTTTCGGAGACAGGGTTGCACAATGACACAGATGAAAAAACATTATGATCATCATTTTTATGTAATTATTCTTATTTTTATTGAAAAACATCATGTGGTTTTTGCGAGGATCTGTTCAATCTGATCAATTTTTTTTTTCTTAAATCTGTAGAATATGATGTGTAGGCCAGAACATCTCTGCAGCACCACAATATTTAATTTAAAATGGTATTTTGACACACATTTTGCCTTTAACAGATATTGCACCTCCTGTGATTTGAAAATTGCCGTAGGCCATATTGCAATTTCGATAAAGTTTCGATTAATTGTTCAGCCCTAGAAGGCACACAATGACAGACATGAAACTTATTGACTAAAGCGCATTTGCATATTAATCTCTATGCCTCATATCTATCTCATATGCCTTATAAACACAAAACAGTCAAATAAATAATAACTTACATTATGGGCGCTCTCTGCAGGTGGAGTCACGTCCTGATGCACCTCCTCCTGCAGCATCTCCGGTGGTGTTGGCTCCTGCTGCTAGCATAAACAGGCGTCTTCTTCTGTGGGACTTTGTTTGTTTTTTGGAAGCTTTGCTTTTTCTTTCTCGGCTGCTTCTTTTCTTCTGAAACCCTCGTTTGTGTTTGTACTCCATTGCTCGTCTCTCACTTACTTGCTGTGTTGAAACTTCGTTAGCTAGCTAACTCTCGTTAGCTAACTCTTGTTAGCTAGCTAACTCTTCTGTGTGTTTCTGTCAGGGTGGGGAGCGCAGGCAGCAGCAGGGGACACAAACACAGGTGAAACACACGGACTGATACAGGCCAGTGACTTATTGTGCATGAGTTATCGTTCAGGTAGGTCCAGATAACATTGAAGCAAACAAAACAAAACAAGAAAACAACTAACTAGTGGCAAAGGAGCACACATCTGTCGGGAGTGACTGATGAGGGAGGTGAGAGCAGGTGAGCAGGGGTGCGTTCAATATCAAAACGGTGTGCATCGTTTTCCTACAGTTTCCAGGGTGAACGACATGTTTCCTGTGTGCAACAGGCTTTTCTCTCGTTTGGTGGGTGTGTCAGCAGCAACATGCATGTTCATTTTATTCAAGAAAAGACAAGGCACATTAATTAACATGAGCACTTGAGTCTCACATGCAAATGTGCCATATTTATCCATCCAGGCTAATGTTCATCCGCAGTACCTGCAGGTCATTCAAAGCACCACCGTTTCTTCCTTTGATTTATTATTTATTTGAATTCATACTCTTATTTTTTGTATACCTTTATGTTGAGTATGTGTCTGCATTGTTTTTATATTTGAATGTTTTTCAATAAAGACGAGGAAAAAAAAAAAAAACATGTTCATTTAAATACTGTTTTGCTGTTTTGTCTGCACCCCTGGTAATTGGCAGGTCTTCTTCTTCAATCCCAATAAAAACATGAATATAGCGGCTGACTTTTTTTCACCATAAACTGATGCAGAAAAGGCACAAATTGGTGCAAAAATTCCCCACAATGTAGGAAATTAAATGTTTGCTCAAAATCTCGTAATCATGAGATCTCATAATTAGCTTGTGAGATATTTTCATTTTATTTATTTTTTAATCCATGCACATTGCTGTTTATCACATTTTTGTAATGCAATGAATCCCATTACTTGAAAAACAGAACAAAATTGATCAGCCAATCAATATCAAATAATGGCATCAATATTGGGAGAGAAAAGAATGAAAAACATCTTCAAACAAAATTATTATGAAACCATCAAGAGTGACTTGATGTTTTAACAAGTAAGAGTATGCACGCACATCCAAACCAGAGAGGGCAGGTGCTGAGCAGAAAGTGAGCAGATCATGAAATAAATGAATAACTTGGATCATTTCACGACTTGATATTTTTTAAAGATTATTTTGGCTGCTTTTTGCCTTTATTCGATAGCAGTCAAGTCAGTTTATTTATAGCACAGTTTAAAAACAAACAAAAGTTGTTGACCAAAGTGCTTTACTCAGTAAAATGGAAAATAAATACAGAAATTGACAAAAGACACAGTGACAAAAACACATGTTGTACCTAAAACATATTAAAAGCCAGAGAAAACAAGTGGGGTTTTTAGCCTGGATTTAAAACACTCGGTAGTGGGGGGGCTGATCGAACATGTAGAGGGAGGCAGTTCGGAAACTTGGGCCCGGGCCGCAGAAAAAGTATCTTTACACCTCAAATGAATCTGGGACGGAAATGTGCAGCTTATCAGATGGCCTCAGAGTTCTAGGTGCACAGTGTGGATGTACGAGGTCACTATGCCGTTCAAAGCTTAGTCAACTCTAAATGTCACTGGTACAGCTGCAGATAGACAGCAAAGCAGGGACACAGAGGGGACAACATGCAGCAAAGTGCTGTGGGCCAGACTTGAACCCGGGCCGCTGCTCAGGACTCAGCCTACCAGGTGAGCTGCAGGGTCCCCCCCCTCTTAACACACTTCTGAACTCCAACACCATCAACTCTGATCTCCATCTGCTGAGGAAGATCGTGTGATACGATTAAAACAGGGGTCTCAAACTCAAATTGGCTCGGGGCCACTGCTGTTATCTCATAGGAGGGCCACCATTCACGTACTACAAGAAAGAGCAGTATTCTGAAGATTTACATTTTTATTTCCAATACTAACATATTTTCGTCATACTTAACTAAGAAAAATGCAAACCATATTTTTTTATATTCATTAGTTTTTAACAGTTAGTGCAAATATTTGTTCCCTAAATTATGCAGCTTCATAAAGAACGTACTGTTTACACATACCTACTGTTTTTATGTTACCTACTGTTTCTATTTATTTGTTTATATGTACTTTTGTGTTTTTTGTGTTCTTGTTTATGCACCGTATCACCAAGACAAATTCCTTGTGTGTAAAAAAAAATACTTGGCAATAAACATGATTCTGATTCTGATATTTGATTGATTATTATATTTTTGACATCATGTCGCAGGCCGGAGGGTGGGCCGGCAGTTTGAGACATCTGGATTAAACGCTCCAGAACAGCTGCTAAATGTCTTTGTGGTGACATTGTTCTGTTAACCCAACAACACCAAGTTGTTTTGTTGCGTAAACCTAAACCTCTGGAAACAACGTTCGTTTTTACAACGTTAACAGTGTGTTTAAAACCGCAACCGTAACGTTTGAGGTCAGAAAACACTCTTATGGGTTTTATTAGACAGACAAACGACAAATAATGGTTGTATGGTTTGGAGGATTTGTTCCGTCAACTGCTGTTTCATTTCCAAGTTCAAGAATAAACTCTGAACTTCAACTTTAACGATGGCGTTAAACGATATTTCTGAAATTGTTCTTGAGGACCAGAAATGCAATAAGTCCTGGTGTGTTTTTGAGAGGCAGGTCCCACAGCAGGAACGAATTGAAAACAACCTGTTACATGAAACATATATTTACACAACCTGTTAGTGTTAGCAGTCGGTGAGTTGTAGAAAATAAGAGTGAAATTATTGGAGTAGACAGAGCAGCTTAAAGAGTATCCCGATGAGGCAGAGAGGAGGATCATAAAAGAGCAGACTTCAAAAAGCATTGTTGGAAAATATCAGTGTACACACACACACATAAGCACACACATTTGTGCAGTAAGGTATGGATTTGGCAGAGGTATTACGCCCGCATGTTTAATTCATAACTGTTTTCCTTCTTTCTGATCAGAAACATGAAAGAGAGAGTTTTGCCCGGAGAAAAAACAAAATGGCTGAACTCATCAATACCCCGACAACACTGCCTATTCAGCAGGTGGGAAAGGAGACAGAAACGCCAAACTTCATAAAGACATTTTATTTTAATGGCTGTCCATGCATTGGTTTTATTTGTATTGTTTCAGTCTTTTATGTGGAATTTATGATTATGTTATTTTTATGTTCTGCCCCAAGGAGAAAACACACCAAATGCAAAGGCTTTTCACAGATGTGGATGTCTGAAAAAGTACAAGAAGAGCAGAGCGGGTACAAAGTAGACACATATAATGATGATGGTTTAAGAGTATAACTGTTTTTTTTTTCACTTTTGACAAAGTTTCCTCTTGATCAGGATTTCTAAATGCTGAGAAAAACCCATCATTCAACACTGAGCTGCAGCTTTACACCATCAATCAGTTTTAGGTGCTTTTATTATATAGAAGGAAAATGACACAAATGTTATTCAGTGTAAAATCCACTCAGTTGCCAGTTTATTAGGTACACCAAGATAAAAAACTAGCGCAGTCTAATACAGCAGTCCTGCAATACATCCTCCCTTCATGAAGGTTTTAATATTTAGTTTTTGTATTTTTGAGGATGTAGTTTGCTGTTGAATTGTATTGTGTTGTACAGGTGTTTCTATTATTTTGTCCACCCCATTTATATCAATGAGTGTAAGCTAAATAAGATTTCCTTAGTCCCTTGAATGAGTCAAACTCCAAAACCACTGGATCATACACTTCCCATAATGCAACTCGACAGCATCTTTCACCAGACCCTGGTAAACACCCACATGTTTCGAACAGCACACCACAAGTTTATCACGCAAGTTTCCTCTTTATAATTCAGACACCCAGACACAGTTATAACAGGCAGTGCAGTCCTCCTTGTGACCATTAAATTGGCTTTGACATGTAAAATTGGTGTGCCCCTTTACGTCTGACTCACGTTTAGTCTCCAGCTCTGCCGAAATGTAAATTTAGATCAGCACTACCAGGAAGGAGCAATAAAATGAGGGTTAAAAATCTCTTAGAGATTAGATCCTCATGCATGATCACAGCAGTTATGTGCTGAGGCAACTTCTTGAGCACTGTTGCCCAACCATCCTCCACTCAACTGACGGCAACTGCATTTCACCAGGCTGTAGCTCTCTATCCTATCTGATTGCTCCGATGTATCGCTTCCATTACGGGCTATTAGCCCGGCTGAGCCAAAGTGCAAACTTCTCGGTCGATTCATCTCATCGCCAGCGTCTCTCCAGCCAGCGTCGGCCTCCATGTGTGCGTCTGGCTGTTATAGTGAAGTCATTAAAAGTTAATCAGAGATGCACCATTGCAGAAGAGTGGGGAAGAATTGCCTCTGTCAGTGGCTCCGGGCACAGGAAATCATACCAGAGAGAGAAAGGGAGAGAAAGGCAGTGATAGAGACAGAAAAACACAAGGAGGCAGACAAGCTGAAAGAGAGAGAGAGAGATGGAGAGAGAGAGAGGGAGAGAGAGATGGAGAGATTCTCATACTAATGAACCATCACTTCCTTGTCTCAACCGATGCCCTCCGAATCCCAACATCTGTCCCACCAAACCAAGCCTCATTATGGCACCCCTCAACTAACCCCACCCCACCCCACCGCACACACACACACACACACACACACACGCATTTGCGGTCACATCCCGTCGAAACGCAGGGTGATGGTGGGAAAGTCTGCCCCACTGTAGTTGTCACATCAGATCTACAGCACGACGGCCGAGGGCATATGCAT
>JAOVVB010024456.1:0-15933 GCA_028570985.1 Heterobranchus longifilis | reverse complement strand
CATTCTTCCAAAGCAGACCATTAAATTAGAAAAATAAAATGACAAAAACCCCCCCCCCCCCCCCAGTATATTATATACTATTATATAATATACCAGTATATTTGCCATCTGTATGCTGCAGTGAATTATAATTAAACAAAAAAATGCAACCACGCAGCGCCTAAAGTTTCTCTCTTAACTCATCGTAAAACACGTCATTCAAAACGCAATTAAACTCACTCAAACCGTTTTTTCCACTGCACCAACAATCTCCGGTTAGGTTGAATTAAATCCTTAATTCAAAAGTTAGATCTGAAAATATGCCGACTCTAAATGCTGTTTCCCCTGCTGTGAAATGATTGAAGAAATTATTAAAACTCAACTCATTTTGAAAATGAATAATGAAGTAACATTTCAACAACAAGTTTTATTGGAAATCAGTTTTTTTATTATTATTATTATTATTATTATTATTATTATTGTTTTTATTATTATTATTATTATTATTATTATTATTATTATTATTATTATTATTGTTTTTATTATTATTATTATTATTAAATTTTATAATGCCATTTTTCTCTGTGACGCATATTTTTTATAATGTCACTTTTCACAGAGGTGTTACTGGGGCATAACAGAGCTTCTACAGCACAAATGCACAAACTCTTAAAAGTACCAATTTTCAGAATACAATCTGCCACATTGGTCCCTTAGAAACTTAATGAAATTAGTATTTGTGTTCTCACATTAAAGGCCAACTAGAAAATGAGAGCCATCTAAGAAAATTAGATGCTTTCCTAACAGCAGATTGAGAGATGTGCTACAATGAATTAGAGGTACTTTCTTCCATTAGAAGATGCTCGAAAGAATGTTTTAATAACGATAACTGTGCATAATTGAGGAGGCTGGGAGCTAATGGCTTAAGCGTTAACACAACTATCTGAGCTGCATTTAAATGATGTGGCTACATGGAATGAGTATTTGAATCCTCAAAAGGCCTGAACAGCACTGAACACGCAGCCCATTTAATGTTGTTAATTCTTTACAGACACATTTTCACATGCAGAAACACCACAGACAATGAGCAGTGAAATGTCTTGCTGTGTGATCAGAAGGATTACTGAGAGGGAATAGTGAGCACAGGCCCCTGCGCGAGGCCGCCTCACATGACCCATGGAACACAGTCTCCGTGTTTGATCACAAAGAAACAACCACAAAAAGATACAAACTGACCACAAAGAAACACAAAACGACCACAAAGAGACACAAAACAGCTACAAAGAGACAGTAAAATGACTACAATGAGACAAATCAACTACAAAGAGACACAAACTGACTATAAAGAGATAAACTGACTACAAAGAGACACAAAACAACAACAGAGACAGTAATACAACCACAAAGACATGCAAAATGACCACAAAGACACAAAAAATAATTACAAAGAGATGTTAAAATGCCTAAAGACGTGCAAAATGACCTCAGAGACACAAAACGACCACAAAGAGACAGTGAAACAACTACAAAGACACACAAAGTGACTACAAAGAGAAGGTAAAATGACTACAAAGAGACACAAACCGACAGCAAAGAGACAGCAAAACAACTACAAAGAGACAATAATACAACAATAAAGACATGCCAAATGACCACAAAGAGACAAAAAACAATTACAAAGAGATGGTAAAATGACTAAAGACATGCAAAATGACCAGAGAGACACAAAACAACCACAAAGAGAAGGTAAAACAACTACAAAGAGATGTAAAATGACCAAAGAGACAGTAAAGCACTACAATGAGACAAAACAACTACAAAGAGACACAAAACAGTAAAGAGACAGTAATACAACCACAAATACATGCAAAATGACCACAAAGACAAAAAGCAATTACAAAGAGAGGATAAAATGACTAAAGACATGCAAAATGACCACAGAGACACAAAACGACCACAAAGAGAAGGTAAAACAACTGCAAAGAGACAAAAAAGGACTGTAAAGAGACATTAATGAGACCACAAAGACACGCAAAATGACCACAGAGACACAAAACAACCACAAAGAAATGGTAAAACTACAAAGAGACACAAAATGACTGCAAAGAGACAGTAATGTGACCACAAAGACACACAAAATGACAACAAAGAGAGACAAAACGATAGCAAAGAGACAAAAAATGGCCACAAAAACACACAAAACAATCACAAAGAGACACAAATGAGCTACAAATAGCCGCTAAAGCAACTAGAAAGACATGCAAAATGACCACAAAACGACAGCAAAGAAACACAAAGGACCACAAAAACATACAAAGCAACCACAAAGAGAAACAAATGACCAAAAACAACTACAGCTATTTCTGTCTCGGGGCCTTTCTCTTGTAAAGGAGGGGTAGGGGGGGGCTTTTCAGTCCGTGTGTGATGAACAGAATTAGGAACCGTCAGGAAGACTCTGTGTATCGCGCTTGTAGAGCAACCTAAAGTTTTTGGCATTTAGTCTACTAAGCAGCAGAGCTTTAGCACACACCTGAGGACACGGTGACAGGTGTGTAGGAGAAAACTGTAGAGAAAGAAAAAGCTGCTGCAAACTGTCTGCTGATCTCTACAACTACAGCATCATTATCAGGAACAATGTTTCCATGCCGAGACCTTCAACGGGTCAATTATCTTTCAATGTTTCTGGCAGTCATTCAGAGTTCAGTTCATCAGATTCAATAAAAACAGCTGCGTTGGAGCTAACAAGGTTGTAGCTTCTATAAACAATGTGAGCAATAATAAGGTTTCTCATTTTTCTGATGTTTAAAGAAAAATGCCTGATAGTAAACACATTTTCGCCCACTTTCTTTTCGCCCCACAGATCAGATCAGCCAGGATTCCTCAATGTAATTAAAAATTAGCAATAAACAGATTGTAGTTCTATAATCCAATTTCACCTGAATTTGTTTATTATTGATTTTTTTTAGACAATTTTCATCAGTTTCTTATTATTTGAAATAAGCTAAATACCATAAACAGTTCTAATGATAAAAAAAAAAAAAGGTTTAGAAATAAAAGGACAAGCAAAAGAAAAAAACAAAACCAATACATGGGTTCGGCGTTTCATTTCCATTTCATTTGAAAAGCCTAGTTAAGAAAATATCATAACATGCATTAAAGGGTATAAATTGTACAGCATGTTCTAAAATCCCATTACTTGATTGGAGTCTAATGGCATGTTATAAGAAAAAAAATGAATGCTCTAATGGGCCGCTGCTTTCCATAACAGCGTCGACTTCTAAAAAGCCCATGATTTGATTTGACTTCAGTGGCACATTATCAAGAACCATTTAGCTTTAAGAGACTCTTAAAAAAACAAGGAAATATGTATTCAGCTGAAAGCATTTTTATCTGTAAGCCCCGAGGCAGAAGGTTTGTTTCAAAGGATTTTACATATTCTCTACTGCTGACGCCCATTGCCAGATTGTTATGCTGCCAATCGACAGGTGTCAGTCTGATTCCGAGAGGGCTGCAATCTGGAGGCGATCCCAAAACTTTGGATTAATAAAGCTTAATTGTAGCAATCGTTTCATCTTGTAATATTTATACTATATCCTGCAGGGGGCCATAAAAGTCCCGGCAGTGTTCCTGCATAATGCATTCTGTATTTTGGGATGTTCCTCCACACGACATATTAAACAGTAAACAGATTTCAATTAGATGATATTCCCATATGTTACAGATCTGAAAAACTACAGAGATTTATGACGCAATCAAATTAAAAACACAAGCTATGGTCTCAGACGTGACCATAAACTTGAATATACGCCTCTCTCTCGGAGCCTAATGAAAATCTGAAGAACATTAGCTTCACAAAGACTACAAAGAAAGTAATATTTGCTGCAGCTACAGGTGATTATGATGCTGTGTCTGTATCATATATAATATACATGGCGGGCCGTATTTTCAGAGATAAGCCGGGGGCCTTTTAAAAATAGGTCCACAGGTCACAATTGGCCCCCAGGCTGGACCTTGGATATGCCTGATGTTTATTATCGACTTGTGAACAAACAACACTTTAACAGACAAATAAAATGAAGTCATTTTTCATCCTGTTTTCTGGCAATGATTCTAAACTACGTCAATTATTAGTTGCCAGGGGGTATATGGAAAGATTGTAGAGCTACTTAATAAAAAATTAAAAAAGCCAGTTGCACTTAGGGCTGGGTATTGCCTACAACCTGATGATTTGTATCACAATACAGAGGCCATGATACGATACGTAGCGAAATACACTATGATTTTTAATCATGACATGTCCTACACAGAATTTAATACAGCAGCTATTCTGTATTATTCTGTATAAGAGTGACCGCATAACTTAAAACACTTAAAATTCAGGCCCACATAGATCTTAAAAGTAAAATAAAATATCATGTTTCTAATCCCAGAGTTATTAATGAATGCAAATGAAATACTCTTACATTTTTAAATGTAACATGCTTAAATAAATGTCTGTTTTGAGACATGCGCCGTTTGTGACGTGTGGATTGGCTTTTGCTGCCACCTATTGGCTTCATTGTGCACTGCACCATAGGTGAGGTTTCTTTTTCAAAACTACTGATATCGATATAGCAGCATCTGCATCGATACGCGCATCAGCAAGGAGTACGTTATGATTTTTGAGCACAGCCTGGCCCGTCGCAATAACCTTAACTGTGCTGCGATTGTAAACTTGTTAGCACATGAGCAGAGAAATCAAAAAATTGTTTGCTAAAAGTCATAGAAAACGGTTTAAAGTATCATGTCTTGTATGAAAAAAAATAATTGCAACAATATCAACTCTTATTAGTGTTGCACTACATCCAGTTTAAATTCCATTAAAAACAAACACATTTGGAGCTCATCTGACAGGGCGGCGGGGGTACGGCAGACAAATAGTAGTAATACTTTACTTTATTTAGATAGGGACAGTACACAATAAAACATTAACTTTGTATAAAACAAAGAGAGATGTATTGCACCAGGTTTTAGCAAAAATGCTATTTTCCCGCCCGTAGTCCCTGGGCAGGGCAACACAATGCAACAATATAATAACAGACATCAATGAAAATTAAAGTGCAAAATGAGATACCAAGTAACAGGTCATAAAATTATAGACAATATAAAAAGATAACATTTAAAACATTTCATCCTCATGTCCCACACAATCACAGTTTTTGCAGAGTTGCAGCAATAAAATAATAATGGACAATCATTCCCACATACACATCCTAGTAGCAGTAGTACTATTAATAGTATTAGTTGTTAGGATCAGACTGGAATAACTGTAATTATCCCTCTAGGAACAAAGAACATTGGTATTAATAACGAAAAGAAAAGAATGACTCATACAGTGCAAATGCAGAGAGTAAAAAGCACCACAATAGACCAAATGTGTATGAAGTCAAAATGCATGAGTAGAAAATATATATATGCAGTATGAAAATAACAAACAGGACTGATAATACATTATTGTTCCCACAGGGATACATTCCTTTATCACCTAAACAGCCCAGTTTGTACAACAAAAAACAGTCAAGACACTGCTCACACAGACGGATCAGGATACACCAGAGACACACCGACACATGCAGTAAATACCAGCCGCTGCCTGTGCTGCCTGGAAGCCACAGTAAAACGATGGATCGGGATCAAAAGCCTTCTGCACGAGAGCTAAAATGTGCCCATGTTTCATGTTTTCAGACAGGAGGGCATTTCATTTGAGATGGATTCACTGTGGTAAGCTGTAGGTTACAGGAAAAGCCTCGAGTGTAATGGAGTTCTGGTACAGTTTGGTCATGATGATGGGATCTGGTGCATTAGTCCTTAAGGGCTTTGCTGCAAATAACAGACTATTGATTATCAAGTCGCTGGACAGAAAATTAATCTGCTACAAGTTTGAAAATCTACTAATCATTTAAAATAATTTATCAAGCAAAAATGCCAACATTGGCTGGTGTGGTGTTTCTCTGTATTATGTAATTATTTGCTTATTGGTATTCAATGAAAAATATCAATATTGAAATCAACCCATAGCTGCAGCCGTGCAGTTGATGGTTAATTGTTATTTTAAAGCTGCATTCATTGACTTTTTGGCCACTTCGGGGGAATGCAACAAACTGTAAAAACAACATTGACATATTGGTCGGCTTGTAAAAGCAGATTTTTCTTTGTTGGACAGAGAGAGTGAACCAAAACAATAAAGCCCTAAAACTTTAGGGCTGTAACTAAATCAGATTTGGCTGTTTAATACAAAGATTTGAACGGTATCTGGGTAATCAGAAAATCCATTTGCATGAGTTTCAGTGATGATTTCGACCACATCAAATGCGGTCTGCCATATTTTTTATAATCAACAGACAATATTTTTACACTTCTCAACGGGTGGCAGTCTGCCTGGAGAATCCACTCGTGGGACCTCTCCCACATTTCCTACGTGGCGGTGCGCCGCGACCACAGTCAGGGGTCTGCAGCAACATTGGTAACCCACCCAACCCGACGAAACACGGACTCATTTACCATGCTTTCTGGGATTTACTTTTACTGTGTTGTCACCATTCATATAGTCCACCTGTGGGAAACACAGCCTGCTAGAATATAAAAATATAATGTAGTGCACACTAACTGACAAAAAAACTTGAAGAATCTCAAGTCCAGCCCTAGTAAACTTACTGAAAAGTATGAAGTTAAGCATGCAAAAATCATAGGATTTTTTATCACATTTATGAAGCCAGCTAGACCACGATGATCCCAACAATCTGATGTTAAGCTGGGCTCAGACTACAGGAGTTTTGAAAAACAAACAGATTTTGAAATTGGATTGCATCACGCACATAAGGAGAATTTTCACAGATATTCTTCTCTTTGATCTCAAACATGCACACAATACAAGACTTGAAAATAATGGTGCATCACACTCTACGGGATATTTACTAAGATTACTGTGCCAGAGGGAGCAACGCACCACCTCACATGACCTCATGGGGAAGCACATGTAAACAGAACGGAGACTGACGTGTTCCGACAACTTTCTATGATAATGTTTTGCAGTGAGAAATAAAAAACAAAAGCAGAAAGCTAAACGAGTCTGGATGAGAAAACGGTTGAGGAGACGTGGTCAACACAGGTCGTTTATTCTTCAGCGAGAAATGGAGGTGAGGTCAGTTTTAATATCTGTTAGCAGTAGCATGCTAGCTAGCGTTAGCCTCAAGGGCTAGAATGTTTGCCGTTGCTTGGTAACACCGTCAGCTGCTCTGTACTGACATAATCATCATCGTAATCATCCATATTTTAACTCCTAAATGTCAAACATGTTGCATAGTTATCGGGGCGGCCCCGATGATTCTGGAGCAGTTTGGGAGGTTTAAGATTGGATCTGTACACCGCTCACGTTACCAGATAATCTGGGCTGAACATCGGTAACAACCAAGCTCCCAGACCAGATTTCTCCTCCGATTGTCAGGAGGGATAATACGGGGATAAACTTGTTGAAACTTGTTTGAATTTCACTCTCAAGCTCTGATTGATTACTTCCTGTGAGGGAAAGTTTCATTTGGGCAAAAAGTGTGAACGGGCTCTTAAATGCTAATAACAGGAGAGATGCCGGAGACAGACGCACCACTTTCCATCTTTTCAACAGGCAGGGTGTTGTGTCTGTGGAACAGCGTTGTTGTTGTTGTTGATACCCTCTTTAGTCACATAAATGCTGCCAGTAAACACTGAAAGAGATAGTATTGTATTTGTTAAAATTGACCATTTATACTTTCACACACACAAAATGTTTATGGGTGCATTACTGGCTCACAATTTAGAATTTTAGAGAAAGCTAATTTCAAAAAATGTTTGCAAAATAGTGCGTTTCCTTCAGCTAGTGTTATAAGAGAAGGTGACAGAATTACACAAGGGACCAGTAACTCTACAGCACAAATGGCATCTCATTTCCCACCTAAGATGGAATTCAAGTTATTCTAAGGAATTAATTCTGTTCATATACCATGGGAATAGAGAGGGGGGGATTATATGTAATGTTGTATGACATGTCATCTTCCTCTCTGTTATCTAAGAATCCAGCTGAATTCAAATTGGAAATATTGTGGTTATGCATGTTAGACCTACAGGTCTACATGTGTGTTTTAAAAGCATCCTCTGTGGGTTTGAAATACATCGCCTTAAAACAGAATAAAAATGTGTTTTTTAGCTGCACACAAATCATCCACCTTCTAACAGCCTGCCAGTGATGAAAATGCACCACCTTCTCCCCACTGTCACACAGAGAACAGATTTGAGCACTGTCACTTCACAGCCTCCCATTTTCACAGCACCCATTGGGCGTCACCTCGCTCCTGAAATTAAAAAGCAACAACTGACGAGGCGCTTGAGCGCGTGCCGCTGCGAGGCCCTCCTGTGACAATGAGCTGTCTGAGAGGGAGGGTGCAAAAAAAAACAAAACATCTTAAACAGAAGCCTCGTCTTCTACCCTCGCCGCCGTTTGTTTCAGGTAAATGACGCAGAGGTTTGATCTCTGTGGGTGAATTCACTCCGCGGGCCTTCACGCTCGATTGTGAGTCACTGCTGCTACAGGACCTGATTTGTGAGTCTCTTATTCATATCTCTTCTGGGATGTAACCCACATCTGCTAACATATTAACTGACAGCCGTAAAAACACACAAGCTACAAATAAACAAAACGACATCTGATTTTATAGCTGCACCTCTTCGGCTACACACCCGTCCATTTCACTTGAATTATTTCAAACGTACTTCAGTTCCAGTACGTGTCCAGTGTTGACTGAACTGAGGCATTTCCCCCAATGCTAGTCAAGTTCACTGTTGGTTTTCTTTGCATACGACCGGGAAATGCTGACCCAGGAGGGCAGTCTGGGTTTTTTCGGGAGGGGGTCTTAAAGAGAGAGGCACTAAAACTGATTTCAGACAGATGGTGAATACAGGTGCATTCAGTGCAACAGTGTGAGGAAAAATTATGTGGTTTTTTTACATTAAAGCTTGTGAACATGTTTGAGTAGAAAACCAAAATACAAGCAACCTGAAAATTAGCATAATATGGGACCTTTAAAGGGCTGATAATGTAGTCTGAATTTGGTATAACCCGTACATAAACATAAACATAAACATAAAAACAACGTTTGTGGATTTGGTCGAGTTACGTGGTGGAGCCTCTAGTCTCAAGCAGAGATGAGGAGCAGGCTACAGAGGTCTGATACGCTCACTTGTTTTTAACTCCACAACTCCAGATATTTTTATTTTCCACACTTCACTCAAGTGACATCACTTGCAGACATTTATCAGACTTCCCACAGCTCCCTCTGGAGCCAAAAAAGGCTTTATTCAACTTTTTTCACATATGCAATAGTACTCAAGTACCCAAGATCTGTAAGATACAGATTTTGATGTGTAAAATCTGCAAACTTCCCCTTTAAGGCTAAACTAGGCTAACTACACTCTTACTCCAACTCAGTACTTAATGCCAGGGTCCAAAATTAGCACTATTTACTAGCCAAATGCTAGTAAAATATTAGATTTGCTTCACTTACTAACCAAACAACAATGGTCACTGGCTGGTCGATTTTGAACATTCATCAGCGTAATGCATGAAACTGATATCAATCTTCTGATTTCATTCTTGGAAAGAAACCAATTAAATATATCTCCCAAAATGTTGGAACTATTCCTTTAAATTAAATGCACCACCCCACTCATACTGGTAAGTAGGGCTGGACAATATATCGTTTTTTTTAACAATATCGCAATACCAACTTGAGTGATAAATACATTACAAAAGACACTCAGGTATTTTTTAGCTCTTTAAAATGTAACTATCTTTCTTTGTTTTGTTTTTTTTTAAATGGTGCCTTTTGTGTTCAATTCAGTATTTGTTCAATAAAAGAACTGTGGAAATATTTTCCTTTCATTAGTTAATTCAACAAGTAATTTGTTGTATTTTAGCAGTATACTGAAAGCAGCAGAAAAGCAGTACTGAGTACACTTTTATACACTTTTATGCACTGTTTATTTTTGGAAAATAATATCGTTATCGCGTTACTATCTCATATTATGCAGCAGCCCTAGTGGTAATAAAACACCAATTTGCATCACTCGAGGGGGAGAAAAGTTTAAATTATGACACATTTAGGTGCCGTGTGAACAGTGTCCATCCCTCCTCGTTAGATCAAGGGGAAAATAGATACGCAGAAGAGAAGAATGCAATGAAAGATGAAACCACCAGCTGTGATGATGAAATCTGCCGTGATCAGCGATATATAATATTAAACATCTCTCTGCCTCTCCTCTCTGTGATGTGGAGGTAGTGACAGAGAGAGGGGTGTTTCCATATCAATTTATTGCTAAACGTGGCCGACTTTACAGTGTGTGAACTTATATTGTACAGGAATTCATTATCAAGCTCAGTGAGTCAGACTCTTTTGGGATAATGTGAAAGTGACTGTTGTTACTGGGATCTTAGCATTCATCTCACTGGGACGTGCACAACCAGTTGTGTGATGTAGCACAGAAAGATACGTGGGTACACGCTGGAAAAACTGTGATAAAATACGAACAGTTTGGTGCTGAATTGACTCATTTTGGATAAGAGGGTGGGATTTCTATCATACCTGCGCAAATCACATAAATCTCCAACGACATAACTCCCATTTTAAATGAAGGCTTTGGGGAATTGGTGGGAGCATCTTATCTTGACAGGCATAGGCAGAGGGATTCAGGACGAAAATCAGGCGTGCGTTCAGTGTGAAAAAGTTGTGCCGCAGTTTCCACCATTGAACATATATTCTCCCTTTTTGCTACAGACTTTGAGACATGTTTGCTCCCGTTTGGTGTATAGAACAGGGATTAAAGTGAATATGTTCATTGTTAAAACCTAACAGGGCAGTGGCATGTTGTGCCAAACAGGCACCTTTGCTTTCATTGTAATCTGATGATTAGTAGACTATGCTGGCTGTAAATCAAATACTGGCACATTTAAATGGAAGAGAAAGATATTTAATTGTATAAGTTACATCTGTCCTTTTCCTCAAATGTCTACCTTCAGAAAAGTCTAGTACTTTTGGAAGTTTTGACTAAATACTTAGATGAATTAAACCCCTGTCACAGATCAGAACCCATATTGATTTGGTCAAATTTCGCCTCATTTTAAACTAGATGTGTAAAACTTATTTTGACCTGCAAATAACCAAAGTAATGCTTACTGGGATGATGTGTATAAAACATTGTACTAATATAGAAATGGTGCACTGGTTTAAAAGGATGATTTTGGTTTATTATAACTTGTGTATTTGTATCATTTTGGCTGGAATTCAAATGATTAGTCAATTAATCAATTAATCAATTAATCAATTAATCAATTAATCAATTAATCAATTAATCAATTAATTAGTCATCCACTAGAAAATAAATGTATTGGTTCCAGCTTCTCAAATGTGAATATTTATGTTTATATTTATATTTATATGGTTTCCTTTGTCTTCTAAGATAGTAAACTGAATTTCAGGGAAAATTAGGGGTATTTTCTTTTCATTTTCTTTAATCAAGAATAGTAGTCAGATAAATCAGATTTTGGTCTGTAAACTGTGATGAATGTTTACAAAAAAGTCACAACTGCCCTGACAACTGCATACCTGCAAGAGCATTTCCAAAACAAAAAAAAAGCAAAGCGTTTTTAAAAAGCGGCTGCTGCAGCTACGGTCCTGCCGCCATGAGTTCAGCACGGGGAACTCTGCACGGCAGAGCAAAATATGTGTGCGTTCACATGAGCGGTAACCCCAATTTAGAGTTTAGATTTACCGCTCAGTGGTGTGAAAGCCCCTTAACCCCAGAGATCTGTATACAGCCTGTAGGAGCATGTGACCGCTTGCGTTTCATATCCTGTCTGACTTTTGTTTAGCAATGTTGACGCATTTCCAGATCTCAACAATTAACTTGATGGCGGATGAAATGATGGTCGATGAAACTAACAACTAGAAACTGAACACAGCTGTGACAGAAGCAGGTTAAAATGTCACTCTATATTTATGTACATACATGCTAGAAATACAACTGCCATGAACACTTGAGCTGAACTCAACGTGATGCAGCCGTTTCATACAGTTCCCATAGTTCCCTTAGTTGAAGTGCCACATGTCATTTTTAGAAATTACTGAACCGTTGAACTTACACTCAGATAGTGAGCTGGTTGAAGCTAAAAACATCCATCAGCATGCATTCATCACTAAACTGTCAGCTGTACAAACACGAACAATCAAGTAGAGAGGGAGCTGCTGCATACAGAAATATTCCTAACAGCTGTACAGTTACAGTGGACGACCTTATACTCTATAGAAACTTCCATACATAGTAGTGCTAACAAAGCTAGAGTATTATACTCTTCTGCTGTGATGAAACCTGGCACTTGGGTACATTAGAATACATTAGAGATAATGAATTCCCCTCTCCTGCTTTCCCCCCGTTGAGCAGGGCTGTCCGACACGTGAGATGGCGGAGTGACAAAGCCTGCAGTTCTCTGCATTCATATTTTTCTTTTTCATGTGGGGAACGACGCCGTCACGCTTGTGCCTCGCTGACAAATGAAAAATGTAAGGTTGATGACTACTTTTTTATTTGTTTCTCCGCGCTTTCCTCCCGTGAGAGATGTCTATCCGGGACCCTGTGTTTGCTACCTGCTCATTATCATTGCTTCTCACATTGCTGGAAGATTACAGGTTTCTCATGCAAACAAGACACAATACAGGCAGACAGACTCGCTAAAAAGAAGTGTGAAGGTAATAGGGTTGCGGTATAACGAAAGAGAACCTTGAAAGCTCAGCCACGCTGAGACAGGAGCACACTGTCATGAACAGAGTTTACCATCTAATTTGTTCCTTTTCTCCCTCACACGCACACACCGACAGTCAATCACAGCAGGTAAGGCACGCTGGTTTGCTACCAGCTTTTGTCCCAGCTTCACCTCTGCTGAATGAATACTGCATCATGGCCTTGCCTGCCACCAAAAGCAAAAAAAAAGCTGCAGACTTGTCTTGCAAGCAGTGGTTCTCAAACTTTATCATGATTATTGTCAGGAAATGACATGGTTTTCATGATTATTAAATCTGGGAATTTATTATTTAACACTATGGAAGGAAAAGACACATGCATTTTTAATTAAAACACCAGTCCTTGCTTGTATTTTTTTCACAAAACATTATTTTGGTCCTGCAAATAAAACATGTAAGCATAGCCTTATATTGAAAATAGACATCCTGCACATACTCATCCACGCAAGGTTGCCAAAGTACTACTGTACTCTCGGCTGAGTTTAAACTGTTTCGGTCCAGCTATAGTACATTAGCTAGTTATGTTTTGTTTTTTTACCTTGACTTGGGCATAAAGGGGTGGATGATTATCTCGAAGATGTTGGAACATATTCCAAGTGTTGGGCCCCTTTGCAGTCATATTTCGACAGCACGCTTTGCAAATTGGATATGCATCTTCTAAAATGACTCCCTGATCATTTTGTAGACATCCAAATTGCTCTCACATTGCTGATAGAAGGAGTTTTTTTGGTGGGTATGAGTCTGGAATGTCAGGTCCCTCTGACATTTTACAGCTCTTCTTCTCGAAGTGAGCGGCACGACTCCCTCGCACACAAAACAAACCGACGCACACACGCGTTACGTGACTCGCGAGCGCCAGACACTTTGAGAACCACTGGCCTAAAATGATTTTTCCACTGAGATTTGTCCATGTGCAAGTATTTGTTTCCACCTTTCCATGGTGCCATACTTTGGCACGGTGTTAGCGTGTGTGGATTCCCGTGTGTGAATGTGCATGCATGCCTGTATCTGAGACAAGGCCATCCATCTCAGACGGTCCCATCTGCGAGCAACAGCCTTGTTTACTTATCCCTCGACCAGAGAGCAGCAGCAGCCTGTCCACAGGTACGCAAGCAGCCAGCACGCGGGACGAGCTGGGAGGAGCAGGAGGAGGAGAAGGGGGGGGGCAGCTTCTGTCTTCATCTGGGGATAAATCATTCTTTACACCGGCGCCAAACTTCCACACCTTTCTCTCCTCTCACACCGTCTACTCGTCGCTCCGAAGTCATCCTTTTCTCCTCTCAATTTTCCCGCACCCTTCTCCACTTTCTCACTCCAATTTAATTCACTCATCTTTCCAAAGCAATCCCTTTCACCTCCCTTCTGTCCTCCTCTCCTCATATTCTCTCCTTTATACACCATTTTTCTCTCTCAAACCGCCTACACCTTTTCCTTTCTCTGTCGCTGTCTAGTTATCTTTCCAAAGCAATCCTTTCGCCTATACCTTAGTCTCCCTCTTTTCTCCGCTCTCCCCTTTCTCACGGTCCACCCTTCTAAGTTGTCTCTTTCATCTGGTCAAAGCATCTTTCAAAGACAGCCTCTCTCTTTCCCTCAATCTGCTTCACCTCCTCCTCGGCTCTGACTCTCATCGCACATCATCATCACAGTTCCTCAGCCACGTTCTACCCTTCTGTCTCTATCGGAGGACAGGGAACAGCCGGCGTGGCGCTGATGGGGTGAAATAGCGCCCTGTGATGAATATTCATACCATTACAGCTAGCCGCCGTCCCCAGTCGCCCTGCCGCAGAGGCCTCCAGCCCACAGATGCCGCCATCTATTTGTCACAGGCGAGACGGGATCCACAGGCTGAGGAGGGAACAACTGAGTGCGTCCCACCCACTCAGTCTGAAGCAAACGTCGTACATCTGAGCCACATCAAACAAGTGTTAAGACGCCGACAGTGGCGGCACTGTTCTCAGCTGTTTCCCTGCTGCTCATTACAGATATGAGTGTGACTCAAGGAGCAGAGAATTAGCAAAACATTAGATAAAATATGTTTAAAGCATGTCTTCTTTAAAAAAAAAAAAACAATCCTGGTTTAAAGGAAAAGTCTGGCTTCTTTTTCATTACTTTGGCCATCATTCTGATCAGCTGTGATTGGGGTCAGGCGATATGTTAAAATGTTCCAGCCGTCTGCCCGTCTGCTGGTATATTCGCCCGTCTGTGTGCTGCGGCAAGGTAGAATGTATTCTTACACTCATCTTCCTTATTAAACAAAAAAATGCAACCGCACACCTCCTAAAGAAAGTTTCTCTCTTAACTCATCGTAAAAGACATCACTCAAACTCAAGTAAAACTCACCAAAACTGTCTTTCCACTGTTCCAACAATCACCAACTCTGGTTTGGTTGAATGAAATTCTTAAATCAGAGTTAGATATGAAAATATGCAGATCATGAAATTAGCTAAATAAAATGATAACTATCCTCCCAATAAAGAGCAACCAGCGATGTACTCAGCCACCGCAGGTATCCGATATATTCCTCTAATTGCCCAACTCTAGCTGTGATAACATTGAACTCATCGACTTCATTCCTGAGATCTTGAGACTGAGCGACAGTCGGAAATTAGGGATGCTAATTTTGACTTTTTTTCCAAATTTTTTTTCCAATTTAACCCGCCAGTCCACATCGATATAGTGGCAGGTGTCATGTACAGATTTCTACTGCACTAGCAAGTTGCAATTTATTTTTTTCCTGCTAAGTTCGTGGCTCTCACGACCGCCTGCTGGACGGCACTCACAGCCGAGAGCTATGGAGCAAAACACAGCTGACACACAGCAAAAACACAGTTTGCTTGTGCTTAAGCTCTCCAATAAGCTACTCCAATAAATGGCATGTATGTCCCTAAGGAACACAAGCTGTACGTCAAACAGGTTGTACAAACACACAAGAATGACATAGTAGTAATCTAATACACACCTTTAGGACATGTGAAATCTAATGGATTGTTTCATAGGTCATAGGTCAATCATTTCACAGTGCACGCACACACACGCACACACACACACAAAGACACACACAAAAAACACACACACACACACACACACACACACA
>JAOVVB010024447.1:0-15934 GCA_028570985.1 Heterobranchus longifilis | reverse complement strand
ATGATTCTTTGTGGAGAAACTCAGTTTTACAGATCTGTCGATTAAATCAACTAATCGATTAGTCGACAAAATTGTGTAAATCGACTCAGAATTTCTTTAGTCGGGGACAGCCCTAGAAACCCTGAACAAATTTCGCCTAGGACTCTAAAAATGTTAGGGCTGGCCCTGTGTGTTAGACATACAAAGAATTTGGTCTAATTTTATGTGGAGCAGCAATGCATTTAATTTGCACTGAAAATGTTTTGAAATTTAAAAAAAAAATTGTTATGACATTTGATTTAGAAGTCATCCAAAAGTATTCCGATTAGATGTGGTTTTTTGTACAATCAAATGGATTACGTTAGTAATTACAAAATTTGGTTTTATGTGTAATTTGTATTCAGTTTCAAAGTAATCTGACCCAACTCTTGAGATTGATCGCAGTGGCTCCTCTGGATCTCCGAGTGTTTTGTGGGACATTACGAGCTGCACCTGAACGCAGCACCCCAGTTTAGTCAGTCGGCAGCAGAGAGTCGCAGCCAGTGTGGCAGCTGGGAATGTGGGGGTTTCAACAACAACATAGACCGCTATTTTCAGGACTGGGAACCGTAGCAGGGCAGGCCAGGAAGAGACTCTGCCCACGGCTCTACTCTAGCCAACACACTGGCTTAATCTGAAGTCCAAACGGGCGACCTGCGTCTTCTGTCCGAGGGGGAGTCGGTGTTCTCGGACGGCATCAGATGGTCAACGGACAGCCGTTGGTGGCTCACACTGCGGGGCTGCATGCTAGAGGGGAGCCAGCCGGAGCATCGTGTTTACCTCCTGCCTGCTGTGTCCGGTGAATAACACAGTGAAGTGTCACTCGTTTACAATCCGTGTATGACCCCGGAGTGAAACGCTCGGTTAAATGTGTGTGTTTCACCGCTACCAAACCGCTCACACCAACGACGATGGACTGAGATCTGCGGCGGGGGCGAGCGACACACAACCTGCCGCGATTTCCTGCATGTAAATAAATAAATGATAGAGGATACAATGACCCTGCTGTCTCTGTTAGGTCGGATCATGCGTTATTTTCTGCTCAGACCGGAGACCTTGTTCCTGCTGTGTATCAGCCTGGCTCTGTGGAGTTACTTCTTCCACACGGACGAAGTGAAGACCATCGTCAAGTCCAGCCGAGATGCGGTCAAGATGGTCAAGGGGAAAGTGGCGGAGATGATGCAGAATGAGCGCTTCGGCGGGCTGGACGTCCTGGACGCGGAGTTCTCCAAGACCTGGGAGTTCAAGAGCAACAACGTGGCCGTATACTCCATCCAAGGCCGGCGAGACCACATGGAGGACCGGTTCGAGGTGCTCACCGACATCGTCAACAAGAGTCACCCGTCTATATTTGGGATTTTTGATGGCCATGGAGGAGAGGTGAGTCCAGTTATGTCCAGTCCATGTTACACTCTGTGGGTACCCAGGGGCCCCAAACTGAGCTGTAGGGGCCCCTAAAGTGTCTGGGTTAAGATGCATTGCTTTAGTGGTCTCCAAGTGTTATTTGTCAGTGTTTTGTGCTCTGTCTGGTCTAGTTACTGTCAAAAAAATTATTAAATCCACAAGTGAGATAAAATGCTTATTAGGACTTTGGTTTAGGGCTGTTTTCGTGGTTAATCGATTAATTGTTTGGTTTATAAAATGTCAGTGAAAAATGTCCCAGTTTGTCAAAGTCCAAGGTGATGTCTTTAAATGTCTTGTTTTGTCAGTTCAAAATATGAAGGTATTTGGTTAATATGATATAGGCTAAAACAGAGAGAAAGAAAAGGAAATTTCCATATTTGAGAGGCTGAATTGCATGAAAAATTACTTTAGCGATGAACTGATTATCAAAATAGGCAGTGGTTATGTTTCAGTCGATCGTGAATCAGTAAGTTGCAGCTCTACAACTACCAAAGGCTAATCTAGTTTTATACAATTAAATTCATAAATAGCTTCATCAAATATTGAAAATGATGTCAAATGCCCTTCAGAAGTGATTCAAGTTTAATTACCGCTGCTTAGCCTGTTTCTTTTGACCCGCTGCCACAATTTTAACTTTTCAGAGCAAATGTTTGTGTCAGCTGATGAATGAGTGATGTATCTGATAATTGATTTATTACATTATGTTAGAATAATGTGGGAAGTTGTGATAAAGTTGCAGGGCTGGATCAAAAGCAAAAAAAAAAAAAAAAGCTGCTGAGCCCCTATTACAGTAACTCCTGATTTCTCCCACTGTTTATACAATGTCTGCTGGAATACCACCTGTCCCCAGATTTATTGTATGGCAATTTGATTAAACACAAATTAATTCAGGAATATGTATTATAAACACAACATTATATTGACGAAGGTCTTCAAACTACTGTTTGACACAAAGACCCTCTTTAAGACAGGGAATCAAGGTCAGGTAATAATGCAGGGCCCACTTTAAGGCCCTTATCATGTCAGTTACTGTGTGTTATAGTTGTGCATATTCCCATACAAGGACAAACCAGGTGACACACAGCAAGACTGGAGATATTAGGGCCTGTGGAGCCAATTGGTAATCCAGTCTTAGGCATTTGTCATTGAGTACTTGTGGATAAGTGGAGCAGGCGCCCAGGATCCCCAGCTGTGCATAGGATCTCATAATTCCTTGCTACAGCCCTGCACACACATTCACCCGCACTTAATCTGTTCTCCTCCAAAAGGCAAGGCAACTGAATCTTCTCTATTTACAGCTTAAAATCATGCCAAAAATATCCATCTCTGCATGTTTTTTTGGCCAAAACAACATTTTTAGGATGCAGACAGCATAGGCCTCATGGTCTAATATGATTATAGCCGGAAGGAGGATGAACTCAAATCAGTGTGCTTCAGAGGCATCTACGCAGCTAGCTGAGCTCAATACTCTGATCACTGTTTTTGCTGGTCACTGTCCACCCACAATCCATACTTGTTTGCAGCTCTCCTTTTCTTTCTGCCTCCTTGGTGCTAACTAATGTTGTTTTTCGACACGACTGTGGCAGCGCGTTCAGGGCAGCAAGAGGACAGCTTCACAAAGCACAACGAGACCCTTAAAAAGAAAGGTTGTCAGTTAAAGGGACAAAGAGACATTTGAGATGACGCTGTTAGACGAGGACATGAAAACGCTGATTTATCATGAAGTCATGGCATGCTTGAACACGGGCATTGTTTCTTAGGACTTAAACCATGACCTCAGCTGACAGTATTGATGCGACAGAGCTAACAAAAAAAAAAGAGAAAAACACACACAAACTGTAAGTGACAGGGTATGCCAGTTTCCCCTGTCTCGTCTTCTCTTCTCCTCTCTTCTGTACTTCAGCCTGTACGTTAAACATTACACTTTTTTGATCAGCCAGTTCTGGTTGCCGAGGAGGAGCTCCATGCTGTCTCTGGGCCTGACAGCAACTGTCTTCAGTTTGACTGCTGTGGTCTGATTAAGGCTGAACGATAACATGCTAAAAATAGACAGCCAAACGCATAGAGGATAGCTATTATTTTAGGGGAAATTAAATTTTAGGCCACAGTGCTGACTGCTGCAGCTTTTGACCAAAAGTGGTCATTGGATTGTTTTTCCCTGCGGCCCTTTTCCTCGTGTTTCTTCCCTCTGTGGAGTTCCTTTTTAGAGATTGTGACCTAACCTGCTGTGAGCCCTGCTGCAGCTATACCACACATATGGACCATATGATATGTTTCAGAGACTAGGAGAAATAAACAGTGAATAGAAGATATATATGTTTGTATATGTGGCAGAAAAAGGAGAAAAACGAGTGGGAGAGCATCTATGGTGAGTGTAAGAGCAAGAAGAGAGGGTGCTCATGTAGGCGAGAAGCTGTTTTATCACTGCATGTCCATGGGCAACAATTTGGTCTGTTTTCATTCCCACGCCCTCTTTTGAAGTGTGTGAAATGGTTGCCAGACAGCAGCCTTCAGAAACAACTTCCTCTCTTTAGCGAATGTAGATTTATTTTTTTATTTTTTTGTGCGCCAGGGGGCATTGAATAAAGCAGAGAGATGCTGTGTGGCCCAAGGCAACACCAGGAATACTGGCTGCCTCAGCTGGCTAGTTAGTGAGGTGTCAGCCGCTTCCATTTCTCTCCACACGCACGCACGCATGCACACACACACGGACACAGACACAGAGACAGACACACACACACACACACACTGCTCATCCAAAGCACATGATACACATCATTAAAGACTCATGTCAACATCTCGTGTCAACATCTATCGAGCATCCAAGACTTTGCATCAACATCAACAGGTTTTTTGCAAAGCCTGTTGTAATGGAGCAGAGATTCAACATGGATGCAATTATAGGTCTGCAACTATAGGCTAATGATTATTTTCTATTATCGATTAATCTGCGGATTAAAAAGTGAAAAAATGCCTGTCACAATTTCCTGAAGCTCAATGTGACATCTTCAACTTGCTATATTTTGTTTCTGACCAACAATCCAAAACCCAAATATATTCACTTGACTACAAAGGAAAGCAGCAAATTCTCATAATTGAGAGGGTGAAAATAAGTAATGTTTGGCATTTTTGCTTAAAGATTGATTTCAGTAATTAATGCAATTTCCTGTTTAGCATCTCTGATTGCAATATAGTATCCTTGTGTTTTTGCAGAGCGTATTTGTCATGCATTTTCTCTCTTTCCTTCTTGTAACACAGTAATACATTGTGGCACTATTGTCAATGCAAGTAGCGAAAGAGTACAGGGCAGGCTGTAAATGGAGCTTTTGAAAGCTAGGAATAACGGCACCTGACGTAATCACTGTATCATTAGTACTGACAGGCAGAGCAATCATCACACCCATGGAAGTGGTGTAGATAATGGATATTTTGCCCTATATGGGATGTATAAAATCACACTTAATGCATCTTTAATGATAGACCTCAGGGTAGGTGCCGTTTTAGACATAGTAGATGTTTTGGAAAATACGCTTATTTGCTTTCTTGCCAAGAAATAGATGAGGAAATCGATATCAATCTCATGTCTGTGCATCAATTGTGGAGCTGGAGCCACACGTATGGATTACACAAACATGGTATATAATAATTAATAGGTGGTAGATTTATTTTTCCACTTTTGACAGAGGCAGGCTTGCTATTTCCCTGTGCTTCCAGTCGTTATGCTAAAATAAGCTAATCTCCTCTAGGCTGCATACTTAGCATGCAAAACATGAGAGTGGTATCGATCTTCTCGTCTGTCTCTTCAAGAAAGCGAATAAATGTATTTTCCAAAATACCAGACTATAACTAACAGTGTCAATCTGCATTTGCAACATGGTCGCAATTTGAATCCCGAGATCCCAGGATGTGAGTCTAGTCCAGCATGTTGGAGGATAGAAAGTTAAGGAAGCCAATCAGTTTATTACCAGATAATGGGAATGGGAATCTCCTTTTTTTTTTTTTAACCCCTTTCTCTATCTGTCTGCACCACACACCCACCCGCAGCACACACCAACGCAAATTCAATTTTCAAGTGTTAAAAATCAGTGTTTAATGTGAACACATCCATCGGCGGTCTCAGTCATATTAGATGAAGGCTCAGGGAGGGGATTTATCTGTTAAATGGAGATTGATTTTTAGCTGACACATGGGAATAACCTGCATGAAAGTGATAACCCTGGGCTCTCCATCCGTATAACAGCAACATGCGCCATTTCCTTACTGGCATGGAGAGTAGTCAGCCATACCCTGCTCCTCCCTGCCTCACTGTCAGGTTGTGGCTTCAGGCACTGCAAAATTACCTTAACTGTACAGAGTACGGAGAGGACATTCACTACAAGGCTGTTTAACTTGAGTGCGTGGGCTGCTTCTCTCCCTGTCTGTTTTGCCATCCTTTTACCTTTTGTTCTGTTGATTTCTTTTCCTATCGCGGCTCGCTCTTTCATGTAGTTTCGATCTGCCATGTTTGTTCGTGAGTGGGTTGTGATAGATAGATATATAGTCTTAAACTGCGTAGGAGGCGATGGGAGAGTGCAGAGTAAAGAAACAGAAAAAAATGCTAACACCACAGGGACTATGACCATTTTCAGAGGGATCCCCTGCCTTTATTCAGCTCTTAGCTTGTCCTTCATTCAACTTTGCTTCATATTCCGGCTGTTTCAGTTTCAACTTCATTATTCATTTCTTGAATTGCAAAGCAGACGGGACTTTTAAGAGCAATTGAAGCAGTGGCGCAGCACAGTTCACCTTCTTTACCACTTCACAATCAAGGACATTTTATGGTCAGAAAGGCTGGTGTTTGAATTTGAGATACTTTAGTGTGTTTATGTGCATGTTTGTGTTTTACTCCAGGAGCATGGGGTGGGTTACATAGTTTAGATACTAAGCAGTTTGAATTCCTCAGACTTCACTCTCACTAGAGAGATGAAAGAAAGCCGGCATGTGACTAATTGCACTGTTGGCATTACAGGATTAGAGAGAGAGCAAACGAAGAGAGGGGGTGTGTGAAGACCAAGGACAGCAGTGTGTGTGTGTGTGTGTGTGTGAGTGTATGAATATTTATGCGTGTGTTGTGCTTGCACAGGAAGGTGCACTGCTTCTCCTTCATGGACGTGGAGGACTCACACGGAGATGACAGGGGCAGTTTGGTGTTAACTGGTCTTCCAGGGAGAGATGACTTCACTGTGAGAGACTGAAATGCCACAGGCCTATCAGGACCAGACACCTGCTTCACACTTTTTCACATCACATCATCAATCAGTGCCCTCAGCAAGTTTATAAAATAGACTTAAGAGGCACTCATTTTGAAGGAAACTAAATGAAATACAATTTTAGAATTGTTAATTTTGTCTGAATTATATGTGGACATCATCATGCACTAAGACAAATTCCTTGTACATGCATTCTGATTCCGATTAAAGCGGCTATGATCAATATTTTTATATTGACAATGGATTGCATGGTTTATATGTGAAAAGGGCTAACCCGTAGTGATGATCCAACAGAATTATCACCCAAATCTGCAGTTCCCTTCAGCTATACAGAGCTTTATAGCACCTTTTGGCTCATTGTTATTCGTTTTCGGTCACACCAGGCAGCTGTTTTCAGCGAAAAATATCTCTTCAAATACATACCCAACACCAAACAGTAGACAGACACAGTTAGCAAGTATAGTTGTGAACATAGTGGAACATTTAGCATGATATCCAATTCTATCGCAGATCGCGATAAAAACACTCACAATAAATTGATTGTGGAGAATTTCCAATATCGGGATAATCGTGAATATCCTCACATGAGAGAAGCTTGAAAAAGCTGTCTAGCTCACAAATGTATAGTTCTATATTGATATCCTGATTTATTTTGAAATTCTACAAGAGGGAGCCTGCGTCTTTTTAGTCATTCCAAAGGTTGAAGGCTCGCTTGACACAAAAAAAGTTAAATTGACAGGGACTTAAAAAAAAAAAAAAAGACAGGGAGATGCAATAAAAATAAGTGCCTCCAGTATGTTTTAATGCCATTTTAAGGGTTTGAAGTATATTTTGATCTGGATAATCTCATGAATCGCAATTATTTTGGCCAGAATAAACGTGACATGACATTTCCATATCGTCCCATGCCTAGTGATAATATGTCATGCTGTGTGTTTACAGCTTGTTTCTGCTGCCCCCAAGTGGCCAATAAATTGGTTATTGTCGCTTTAAGGACATAAAATCCCTCGGCTGATGTGGTTTCACCGCTCGGCTCATTCCCTTCTATAAACCATGACATGATATGACTGGCAGATTTGCTCTGCAGGATGACACAGTGAATAGTATAGGCATCAGCATTAGGGCTTCCGTCATACACTGGAGTGTCCTTGAGGACTGAATTCCTGGCAGCTCCAGCAGATTACTCTGCACTCTGACTGTACAGGGCAAAAAGAGGAATTAATCGAATGAGGATCAGCAAAATTGCTCATTACTACTGTTACCCTTCTGTATCCACTTCTGTCACTAGTAGCAAAAGCTGATGCTCAACATTTCAGCCCCTCCTTGATGTCAAGTGGAGCAGAAAGTGGAAAGCACACAGGAGGTCATGTTCTGCTGGAAAATACCCGTAGAGCAGAGAAGAGACCGCAGAGCTCGAGGACTCTGCTGAAAAGTCTTCTGACCTTTAGGTAATTTGTCCCCGGTGGTGAGGTTTGTTTTTCTTGTAGCGAGAGGACTGTCGAGGAGCGACTGAGGAATGGAGTCACGGACTGAAACACGCCAAATAAATATGAATAGGGCTGTCGCCTGTCAAGCAACCTAAATGTTTAGCCCCGGAGTAAACATCTGTAATCTCTTCTTTTCCGCCGTCATCCTTTTCCATAAAATAAATCAAAAATCCACTCATTTTAATAATATTTGGCCTCTGTGTGTCTTAGCATGTAGAAAACCGTCTCCTCTCTCGATAAGATCATTTAGGAGGTTAAAAAGAACATGCACTTCTCTGGTTTGATAGGTGTTTGTGTCCGTGTGACAGGATTGGGTTTTCCAACAGCATGTAGCACCAGATAAGAGTGCCTTCTTCAGCCTCAGTGTGCCGTCCTTCCCTGCTGGCAGCGACTGCTCAATAATTTAACGCCCTCACTGTCAAACACTTCTGCTAAACCCCCCTGACTAAATATACACACACCTCCAAGCAGAAGGAAGCCACAAGGTCATTGTTCACACACATCACATCACATATCACTGTGTGTATGTTGCCTGCTTTCTTGGGAGGAGGTCTTGTGTGGAAAGCTGTTTTGCGAAAATGGAGCATCATGGTGTTTAGCTGGTCTTTGGCCTCCTCCACGTCTCCCACTCTCCTCTCCCAGTGGGGCTAAGTTTGAGCTGACATGGTGCTGAAAGGTGGGTTTGGTAATGGAGCTGTTGTGTTTGGTTGCCAAATCCTACCCCTTGTCACCCCACATCACCCTGTTTTCTCTTTTCACCCATTTTTCCCCTCCTCCCTCCATCTCCTCCTCACTCTTAGGGGGTTGGCAGTGAGTGAATGGGCCACATAAACGCCATCTCCAAGGTCATGTCAACCTGCTGTCCCCCCATTATATAGCATCTCCCCAGTCCCCACTGTGTCCACAGACTTGCCTCGGCTGCTTGCCACACTCGGTCGCCACTACCCCATGTGATGTGTTCCCTATTTAGATGCCAAGCATGCTGATTGTGTTGGAAGTGTAGGTTTAAAATCCAATTCTAGGCGTTGCAAAGCTACATGTCTGGCTCTGAATGCTCGCCTACAGCGGTACTATATTCGTCCAAAGCTGGTGTTATTAGATTGTTCAGTCTTATGTGTGTTTTTGGTCTGTAGCTGATTAGCAGTCTCTAAAGCAAATCACATGGCTGGAATTGACTGCTTGGTCTAATCTACACTCTGTTTTGAAAGCAGGACATTCTTCAAGTTATGTAAACTGCTTAAATGAAAGAATGCATGTTTTTTTTTGTTTTTTTTCTTTTGAGTATCGTCTACAATTTCAATCTGACTATAGGAGCCTATAAGTCTGTATGCCGGCGCCGGCTCCACAATTGTTTGTTTGTGTGTGCGATTGAGAAAATAGATGAGTCAGTTGGTTGGAGTTTGCCTGCTCGCTGTCTTGGCAGTGGAGGATGGCGGGAGAAGAATGTTGGCTGAGAGAAGGTAGCAAGTCGCAGCTGTTCAGAGTTAGCGACATTGGTGCGATTGTGTGCGCAAAGAGAGTGGGCCGCGATTTTTGTAACGCTCACTGTCGTGGCTCTTCCTCTCTTCTCGCTATAGATGGGCCTGTGGCTAGGGCAGGTGCATCCTGGTAAATGGAAACAAGCCTCCTGGTTGTGTTTGTCTGTCATTCTCTTGTCACTACACAGTTGGACATACCGCATTTAAATGAAACGTTTGTTTTTCGACTGTAGAATTAGTTTTCTATCGTGACTTCCACTTCCACACGTCGGTGTATATACGTTTTAAAGTTTGCATTCTGGAGCCAGTCTGCCGCACACATGTGCAGCACAGACATCGATCCAGCCAGACAGCAGGAATGCAGCCGATATGAATGTTTGATATTTTTCACATGGTTTCTATTCACTGTGAGCTACAACCCTTCAAATACGCTCAGCGGTGAACCAACCCTGAGCCAGGTTGTCTTTAATTTACACCATAACGAAGGCTCACGGGATAAGAGAGGATCAGACTCAGCATGTCATTAATTTGTGCTTGTGATTAAATTTGGGAGGAAGAGGGATCTTTTGTGTGTGTGTGTGTGTGTGTGTGTGTGTGTGTGCGTGTGTGCGTGTGTGTTCTGTATGCATTCTTAGGCAGAGTGTGTGTGATTGTTTGTATGGGTCTTGCAGGATCTCTGCCCTGTACTTACGGCCCGTTGAGATTTATGACTTTTAGAGTTTTTTCATCCTGTTGTTTTCCTCTGTGGTCCTCTTTTTTTTTTTTTTTTTTTTCCAGGGCACTTATTGAGAAGAGTGGTGCCGGGGCAATCTAACACTGGTAAGGCTTTCTGGTGAACCATCTGCTATGCAAGGGTTAGATAAAGTTGTTGGTGGTACGGAGAAAACAGATGAGATTGGAGAGAGAATTAAAAAGACAAAAAAAGGAAGAAACAGGTTGAGAGTAATTTGCAAACAGATTGCGCAGACAAATGTTCATTAGGGTAACTGCTGTAAATAAATGTAATCTTCTCATGGGAATTAAAGTTGATTCCAATCTGGATTTGTTTGACCTTTGGTTTGCAATCCTCAACCAAGTCAACAGTGGCTAAAGGCCACAGCTAGCAAGCTGAGTGTAAACACCACACTTAGCCTATTACCGACTGGGACGTGGCTATCTACTGTCTGCCAGAGCTTAATGTTTGAGGCCTCCGAGGTATTGTTGGCCTCATTCAGAAAATTAGAAATGGGTTGTTCACATGCTCTGACACCAGTGACATAACTGCTCTCACACACATTTTCTCCTAACATCCAAGCTTGGTTTTTACATCAGCACTAGGCATTTGCTGATATGACAAATTTTAGTACAGTTATCTAGTTTAAAATGATCATTGTACTGTATTTCTGTAATTCATACCAGTAGTTAATACATGGAATTAAAGCACACAGTATGGCTGACAAGATGAATCACAATACACATTTTAAACCTTCTTTTGCTGTTAAAATATTTTAAGCCAATACCATTCTTCATACTGACAAGTAAAATGTAAACAATTTAACCACATTTAACACATTTTAACAAAATAACATGCACTTTTGTAATCCAAGTTTTTCTAGTGTAGCGCACACGTCTTTTGAAGTAAGTCAATCAGCAATTATCGGATATTAGGGCTGCAGCTAATGATCATCTTCATTATTGATTAATCTGCCAATTATTGTCTAGAGTAACTGCTCGGCTAATAAATGTCAGAAAAACAGTAAAAAAAAAAAAAAAAAAAGCCAAAGTCCATCCAAGGTGATGTCTTAAAATTGCTTATTTTATTCGACCCACAGTCCAAAACCCCAAAATATAAATGTTACAGTCGTATAAGACAGAGGAAAGCATTGGAGATTTGGAGAAGCTGGAACTGGAGAATGATTTGTGTTTTTGCTTGAAAAATGACTCATACAACAATTATAAATAATTAATAATACATTAATTGACTCATTGTTTCAAGCTTTTCCCGTAGCCATGGCAGGTTATTGCACTAAAGATGGTTATTGGAATAATGTGTTGAGGTGAAGACTTCAAACTGCCACAGACATCGGTGCACTATACCCATTAGGACAACAGATACATTAAATCCAGTGTGTTCTCAGCTTTGCGGTGTGTGTGTGTGTGTGTGCGTGTGTGTATGTGTGTGTGTGTGTGTGTGCGCTGAGGGTCATGGGCTGGTGATGGCTCCAAGTGGATGGGAAGTTTAGAGGAAGATAAGCAGGGTTGGTAATTGATTAGTGTGGTGCAGAGGAAGCTTACGGTGATGTGAGCTAATGCTAACAGCTCAAGGCTCTTAGGATCCCTGCTCTCTTCCTGAGAGCGTCTCTAAGCCGAGGCTAAAAGGAGTAGAAGAGACAGCGGGGCAGATTAGATTTACACTAATCCCACTGGGGAGATTGGGACTATACATTCTCTCCATGGAATCATTTTCTCCACCATTCCTCTCCCACCCATCTGTATTTATCTGTATTTCCCAATTAACTTCTCTTTCCCTTCCTGTTGGACTTATCGATGTTTTTATATTACCTCCTCCTTTCCGCTCGCACATCCAATGCCTGCACCTATTTGTTATCTTGAGAAGTCTCTATGTTGCCCTCTTCCTGATTTGATTTAATGAGCTTATCTAGAAGCAGAGCTGACAGCCACACTTGCTCAGAGGAGGAGAGATGCTTCTGGAGAGGAAAACGATGGCATGGATGATATTTGCCCTCAGTCGGGTCAGGAGAGAGGATGGAGGGAGGAAAGATGCAGAGAGGGGGAAAAGAGGAGAGGGATTGAGAAAGCAGCCCGAGAAACACAAATGCTACAGGCTTACAGAAGTATAAATGAAACTAGTGGGGAGAGGGAGCTTAAAGCTGATGTTTGGAGGTGGAGAAAAGGCAGGGAAGAAGTTATTTCTTTCAGAGGAGATGGGGATAAAAACATGGATGCTGTGAGGCGACGCCTTGCCCGTAGCCTTAAGATTTCCCAGGCTTGCAGCATAACTCGTGTTAGACGGAACGTTTGTGTAGATTCAGAGGCTTAAAGAGTCCGTGTGAAGCAAAGAGTTGACAGATAGAGGCTAAACATACTGTTACTGTACAGCATGCTGCGAGTTAGATTGCGCATGAAGTGCCAGTGGAGTTTTTTTTTCATCTTTTGATCATAAGTCTGTCAGACTGAAGGCCACGGCACCATAGGGCAGTTCCTCCCCCCGAGAAAGCATGACATACTTTTCCACCTCTTTCTTCTGTTTTTCATCTTCTCTCTCACACTTGCTCTCTGTCTCTGTTGACCTTTTCCCTACAGTAACTGTGTCTGTTTTCTCCCCCTCTCCTCTCCCTCCTATACCTCTTCATCTGCTCCCCTTCCTTCCGCCTTACCTACTTATCTCTTCTCTCCTTTCTCTCCTTCTGATCCCCCTCTGATCTCTTTTGTCCGCAGAAATCAAAATCTGTCATTCGCCCTGAGTGTCTCCAGGTCAGTATTGTCAAGGGAGTGCAATCGGAGATATGTGAGGAAGTAAGATCAGTGAAGGACAGAGATTCCTCCTTTGGATCACATCTGATTGGATTATATGAACTACACAGGTTTCTGGGTTTTGATCTGTGTTACTGACTGTTCCTGGTGTGGTAAAATGTTAATAGTAAGCTTACTGCCCATATCAGATGTTTCAGTTTTTGCCATAGGTGTCTGGATATGGCTTTTTTTTTTGTAGAATAATAAGTCTTTTCTGTTTTCCCCATTCTTTGTCTTCATGTCTTCTCTGACCTTTTGCTCTATTACCTTATATATCTCTCGCTATATCCATTTCCCCCCTTCTCCTTTTCTACCTCTGTCTCCCTCCTCCCCCCCCCTCACCCCTACCCGCAGAGTCACCTTATCTCTCTGCAGTCTGTCTGACTTATTTATCACTGCTCTGAAATATTAAAGAGTCGGCTGCCTCCAGTCCTGAGGGGAGTCCACGACTTTTACTTACAACTCACACGCACGTGCTAACACATACACGCACAACCTAAATCATAATGTCTTCTGAAGATGGCACATGCTCTGCAGCACTACGTCGTGCACAAACTACTCGTCAACTCCGGGTTCTTACAGACTGACAGACTGAACACAGAGTCCTGACAGAGTCTGCTCCTTTGGGACCCGGTATGCATGTTTACTGTCAGAAAGAGTGGTGGCACGTACGCCTGAGTGACTGTCAGTCTGCCGTACACGTGCCACTTCCATGACACCAATCAACATTAGTTTGTCTTTCTTGCAAAACAAGGGAGTCCTGGCTAAAGATGAAACAATTAGTGGATTAATCAGACGATCGTCAGGAAATCACAGCTATTTTGGTAATTGTTTCAAGAATTCTTCAAGCAAAAATGCCAACACTTCTCTGGGGTCTAGCTTCTCCAGTGTGAGGATTTGCTTTTCTCTGTTATATATCATTGTAAACGGAATATCTTTGTGCTTTGGACTGTTGGTCAGACAAAACAAGACATTTGAAGACGTCACCTTGGACTGTGGGAAACTGTCACAGGCATTTTTAAGGTCTTATATTGTAAAAAGGGAGATTTCCATAGTCTTTTTTTTTTTATTATAAGGCACGTCTAAGAGCTATATACAAAGTATCAAAGCGCTCAATCCACAGAGAAATGCACACAGCCCATATTCAGAAGCTGTGCCTTTAAACGAGCCATCAGGACTTCTGTAAGGTTGTGATGTCACAACTCTACTATATATGGTATTAAGTGGCTAAAACAGCGTTTCAGGCAGCAGGAGAATACAGAGACATTCAGACAGACAGCAGGAGGAAAATAATGTGTTTTTAACATTAAAGCATGAAAACATGTTCTAGTAGAAACACAAAATACTAAAATAAGTATGAACCTAAAATGAGCAGAATATGGGACCTTTAAATAAGAACTCCAAATATTTACAGTCCACCGTGCACGGCCTCTCACTCACTCATGTATTTTGAAACGCCTGTGTGATGCCAGTTTTACCAGCATGGCAAGTGCTGAAAATAAACGTCGTGCAGACTGAGTCCTCAGTAACTAACTTACAGTGACATCATCTGTATCACAGTCTGCAGAAAGACTCTACTGTAATACTACTGCATAACATTACTTTATCTGCACACAATCACCAGAATAAATGGTAAGAAATATTGACATTGTACGTTTCTGCAAACCAGACATGTGCACATGTTGTATTAACGGATATATGTTGAAACATTTTTAATTTAATGTTGTGACAAGGCTGTGGTTAACGTGTGGTAGGTTCAGCACTTTCTCAGGGTTCGGAAAAGAAAAGGTTTTTAATGAAAATACCACTTTTTGACACCAGAACCACGGCCAGAAATGTCCAGACCTCTCATTAAAAAAACATGTTTTTTTCGTCTAAACCACAGCTAGAAATGTCCCAACCACTCGTTAAAAACACGTGTTTGTCGCCGGAACGACGGATAGAAAAGTCTGGACCTTTTGTTAAAAAACACGTGTTTGTCACCAGAACCAGAAGCGTTGCTGTCGACGTCACATGTCCGTGGTTTGCAGAAACGTACGGTGCCAGCCTCTGACTGTGGCGACTGTCTGACATCTGAGTCACAGTGATGTTCTATCAGTCTACATGTGACAGCAGAACGCCGGCAGCCCTCAGAGGTCGGGGTCGTCCCCCCGCAGCGTGTTGAACTCCTCCGGGGCTGAGTACTTGTCGGCACCCTGACCGGCCGTCTGTCGGAAGCCGGCTGCGATCTCATCGAAGGTGCGTCCTTTTGTCTCGGGCACCTTGAAGTACGTGAAGACGAAGAAGCCGAGCAGCAGCACGGTGAAGATGATGAAGACGTACGGGCCGCAGAGGTGCTGCAGAGGCAAAACATCACTTCGTTTCAGTCATGGACACAAGATTTAATATGCACACGCAGTGCGACAGGCAGGAAGGTCAGTGGCATGAAATTATTAATGCCAATATCACTTTAAAGTCGGGCACTCTGAGCGTGGCCCTGTCCCGCAGCCCTGTCCCGCAGCCCTGTCCTGCAGCCTGCAGCCCCAGACAGGGCTGCAGGCTGCAGGACAGGGCTGCAGGCTGCAGGCTGCGGGACAGGGCTGCGGGACAGGGCTGCAGGACAGGGCTGCAGGACAGGGCTGCAGGCTGCAGGACAGGGCTGCAGGCTGCAGGACAGGGCTGCAGGCTGCAGGACAGGGCTGCAGGACAGGGCTGCAGGCTGCAGGACAGGGCTGCAGGACAGGGCTGCAGGCTGCAGGACAGGGCTGCAGGCTGCAGGACAGGGCCACGCTCAGAGTGGCCGCCA